>JAHTLZ010000065.1:382877-418741 GCA_023846285.1 Phrynocephalus versicolor
ATACATACATACATACATACATACATACATACATACATACATACATACATACATACATACATACATACATACATAAATACATACATGTCCTTGCTCTTAGAAGCGTTAAGCTTTTGAGTCAGAAGATACATAATAAAACTGGAGAGAGATCATTATCCCCACGATGACAAAGATAACAGGAGTTAAAGTGACTGTGTCAAACTAGCCCTTTTCATCCGCCGTATTGTTCCCGACAAAGGAACTGGAGTTAATCCTGGAACATTAAACAGAGCGGTGATGCATAAATTGCTGACCCTCTGGTAATGAAGGAACAATTACTCCTGTGATCTCTTGCTGTGGGCCAACCTAATGGGAACCGGAGTCCACCAAAGGGAGAAGGGCAAGGTTCTCCATCTTGGGTACATGGAGGAACAGAGCCTGGGTCTTGTGGTGAGGCAGGGTTTCTTTGAATGTGTCACAGTCCTCAGTGGAAAGACAGGACAGGTGGAGAGAACTGTCGACTCCGATCTACTGGAACTGTACGTTCCTGCCCAGATGTCAGAGTCCAAATACAGACTCTCAGCATGGAATGTTAGGAGGAATCACGGCTCTGTTGCTCTTCAGTAAGAGGGGCGTGCAAGAGGAGATGGGCACAAGTACATATCGGTGGCAGGACTCAAACCCAAGACGCTGGCTTCTGGTGAATCCCAACACAGAGCCATTTGCTAGGCCTCCCTCCCTGCTTGTCCCTGCCTCTGTCTCGAGCTTTGCTCATCTTCTTCATCTTCTTCCAAATGTCCTCCTCTCAGGCTGCTGCTCCTGTTGCCCAGTGGGTTGTTCCAAGTGCGCCCAAGGCTGCGTCTGCAAGGGACCCCCTTCCAGCAAGTGTAGCTGCTGCCAGTGACCCACCCACCCCCTCTTGGAGCAGGGGTCTGTACATTGGCCGGCAACGGGATCACACTCATGTCTTCTCTATTTGTGTGTTTTCTAGCATGTGGAAGTGGAACCAAACAGACAAAAAACAATCCTGGAAAGTTAATAAATAAAGCTGTATGTATATAAACAATAACACTGGAAAAAGTCCTGTTCTTGTGTTTTTATTTCCTCCTGAAATAAACCAGTGGGTGGAGCTCATGAGCCTAAAGATTCTCTCTCTCCCTTTTGTGTGTGTGTGTGTGTGTGTGTGTGTTGTGTGTAAATGCATCTGGTGTCTCTTTTTTTCCACAGGGCATGTTGTTTTTTTGCTGGGCAATTCTGGGCCGTGCAGCCTCCCTAATGTAACTTTCCCAAGGTCTGCCAGCAGCATTCAGATATTCCTGAGATAGACTTTGCAGCCTTGATTCCCTGTGGCATCTTGCTCATTCTGTGCCAGAATCTGTTTTTTAAATATTTCAGATTCTCATCAAAAATGCTATTATCAAAGGCAGATTTTGAAATTTAAGTTCCTTTCATTGTTTCCAAATGTGTACCTCTATGCATGTATAGAGCACGTATACATTGATGTAGGGTAGCCTCTTTTTTGGATTGTGTGCCGCCTCTTTGGATGGCATCTTGTCCCTCCCAGCATGACACGTTTATGGAGGAGGCACCACTACAAGCTGGCAACTGTGTCCATGTTGTTTGTTTCAAGGGCCTTTGGGCCAGCTTTTGGAGGACAAAACTCCAGAGTGTGCCTGGTTTACTGCAAAATAATTTTTAAAAATCTAGAAAACTCCAATCCAGAGCTCAATACGATGATGTGAAATGCACAACAGCATTAAAATCGGCTTGGAGTGCTGATACTGAAAATCTTCAGATCATGAGAAAATGTTCTTGAAATTTATTGAAGAGGGTGTGTGGTGGCATCTAGAAAAAAAGGAACAGCCAGGTCATGGAACCATGAGGTTAGTTCAGTGCTTGGGTTGATGCTTATTGATGCTGTGGGCCCGTCAAATAACCCATAATCATTTGCCATCAAATCAGAGCCAATGTATGGCAACTTCTCCCAATGTTCTCCTCAATCTGGACCACCCTGTTCCAGGTAGAACAAAAATGGACATCGTCATTCCAGTGAGAAGGGTTCTGATGTAAAGCCATTAGAGAGGGAACAACACGTGGCTTCCTTCACGCCATGGAGGAAATGGGTGCTGGCTTTGAGTGGCATCTGCCCCAAGAGAGTGAGGTCAGGTGTTTTCCTGGAGGCAGCACAGGGGAGAACTAGATCACCCAGAATTCCACAGCCAGCCCTACCAGCAACTGTGACACTCCAGATAGCCATAGCCTTTTAAAAAAATCCCCATCTTTGACATAAAGTGACCCAGCAGTGCACAGCCCTTGGAAACATTGCTCTTCCAAGAAGCCACCAGCCCACATTTTCCCAAGCTGGGAGCAAACAGCTGGAACATGGATCAGAGGGGAAAGAGCAGAACAAACCAGGCAGCCGTTAAATTAGTTTGGGAGGTGAGGCAGGAAAAAGCATCCACACGGCTGTCGTTCCTGTGGGGTTTCAGTGGGGCAAGGAAAACAGCCAGGGGGCATCAGGTTTCTCCTTCCCAGTATGAACGTCATAATGCACCATCAGGGGTAAGAAACGGATGGAGGTGGATTTGTTGGTGCCCAGATATCATTGCTACGTTGCACCAAATCGCCTCTGACATAAGGCGAACCTGTGAATGAGTGATCTCCAGCCTGTCCTGCCCTCCACTGCCCTGCTCAGCGCTAATAAACTCATACCAGTGAGGACTTCCTCATTTCCTGCTGTCTTGTACTTTTCCCAGCATGATGGACCAGATGGCATTCATCCACAGGTTCTCAAGGAAGTTAAAGATGAAATTGCTGAGGTCCTAGCCAAAATATATAATCTTTCCCTCAAGTCAGGCATTGAGCCTGATGATTGGAAGGTAGCGAATGTAACACCAATCTTCAAAAAAGGATCCAGAGGTGATCCAGGAAATTACTGACCGGTCAGTTTGACATGTGTCTCAAGTAAAGTGATGGAAACCATCCTAAAAGATAAAATTTATAGGCGCATAGAAAAGAAGGCGCTGCTGAAGGAGAGCCAGCATGGCTCCTGCAAGGGCAAATCGTGCCTCACTAATCTGTTGGGTTTTTTTTAACTTCTTCAAGAGAAACTGGTTCCCAAGGAGGATACTGAGAAAAATGGTATAAATTTAAATGTAAGGGTGGCATGATGTTGGTTCTGTCATTAGTGAAACTAAAGAGAGCCGAAAAGTGGGTTTGCCATTGAGAAGAAGTAATTTGATTTTCTAAGGGATCTGAGTAGGGTCTAAATCCCCTCGACACCAGGGACCAAAATTTGCCATATTTTTATCCATGGCAGCCAGTCCTAACTCTAGCTATGACCTCCTGAGATATGCCTGCTTTTTTTTTTGGCAGAGCAGATTTTTATATTCTCTACGGCGCTGGATGAAAATGGTAAAATTTTCTGGAGAATCAACTAGCCGTAGTTTCCTAATTGCTCCTGCCAGCACATTCTGCCAGCTCTGGGCAGCACATTGGGAATCGAACCAACCATGGGTGAGAATAAGGTTCTGTAAAGATAGGCTTGGAGGTGATCAACATAGGTTTGACTAAATGGGTAATATTTTCAAAAATGGCCACAGGGTCAGGGGAGGGGAGGGCTTGCTCTCTAATGGCTCACATCGCAGGGGACATCAGAAATGAGTTAACCTGCTCTTGTAAGGTAGCAGACCAGCACAGTTTTCTCTCTCCCTGTACTATCAGATTATCCTTAAGAGGTAAGATATTTGGCTCTCTTGTGAATGTTAAGGCGAGAGAGAGAGAAATTGGCATATGATCACTTTCAGGCCTGCAGAGAACCTTTAAATTATCAAGGAAAGGAAGTACAGCAGGTGAGACCGGAAGTCAGGTGGACAAGAGTACCTGGTGGAGCGTATCTCTCAGAGATCAACTGGGACCAGAGCCACGAGAATGGCACAGGTGCGCTCACTGAGGGTGGCCACACCCAGAGAGGGGCGGAAATCGCTTACGAGCAAGCGCGCCTTCTCTGTGGTGGGCCCTACGCTGTGGAATCAGCTACCTAGTGAGTTGCGCCTTGCAGCTTCCCTGCCTGCCTTCAAAAAAGCCTTGAAAACCCATCTCTTCAAGGAGGCATTCGGCGACCTTTCGACTTAATTTGGGTTTTTTTGTTGTTGTTTTTTGCTGCCCATGCCATCCTTTGTGGGGGGTATTGTACCCCCCCTACTTTTATTGGAAGTTTGCCTCTTTTTATGTTTGTTTGCTGGTGTCTGTTTTTACTGCTTTTACTGTTTTTACTGTTCACCACCCAGAGTTCCGCTTCGGAAGATTGGGCGGTATATAAATGTAACAATAAATAAATAAATAAATCAAGTGACAGGTCTTGTCCTGGATCAGCAACTGGCTAAGGGACAGGAAACAGGGGGTTGTACTAAATGGACCCCTCCACGTGGAAGGAGGTAAAGAGTGGGGTCCCCCAAGGTTCAGTACTGGGACCCCTGCTTTTCAACCTCTTCATAGATGATCTAGAAGTAGGAGTAAATAGCAAGGTAGCCAAATTTGCAGATAACACTAAATTATACAGGGTAGTAAAAACTGAGAGAGATTTTAAGGAGTTCCAGAGGGATCTCTTGACACTAGGTGAGTGGGAAACCAGTGAAAAATGAGCTTCAACATTAGTAAGTGCAGAGTGATACACACTAGTGCAAAAACACAAAACAACAATTACGTTTATAAACTGATGGGGTCTGAATTCTGGAACAAATCAGGAAAGGGATCTTGGTGTCCTGGTGGACAACTCAATGAAGATGTCAACCCAGTGTGCAGCAGCAGTGAAAAAAGCAAATTCAGTGCAAAGGACCATTAGGAAGGGTATAGAAAATAAGTCAGCAAGTGTCATTTTGCCTCTTTATAAATCTATGGTGAGGTGAGTACTGTGTACAGTTCTGGTCACCATACCTTCAGAAGGATATTATGGAAATGGAAAAAGTGGAGAGGAGGGTAACCAGAATGATTCAGGGACTGAAACACCTTCCTTACCATCTGAGGCTGCAATGGCTGGGCCTCTTCACTCTTGAATGACGGTGTCTAAGAAGTGACCTGATTGAAGTTGATAAAATCAAACTGTTTTCTCTATTGCACAGCACTAGAACTATGAAACATTTGGGTGATAGATCTCAAACAAATATGAGGAAGCACTTTTCACACAGAGGATCACTGGTCTGTGGAACTCCCTGCCAGAAGAAGTGGTGATAGCTGTCAGCCTTGACAGCTTTAAGAAAGTATTGGATAAGTTCATGGAGTACAAGGGTATCAATGGCTATCACGATGGATGCCTAAGGACAACCTCTAGTTTGGAGAGATAGGCAGGATATCTCTCAATACTATTTGCAGGGAATTTTAAACCGGTGAAGTCATCTCCTTGGGAATGCCCTGAAGCAAGTGATGAGCTGCTGTATGAGATAGAATGCCAGGCTGGATGGGCTGTGGCCTGTTCCAGCAAGGCTGTTCTTATGTTCTTAAGTAGCTTAGCCTCAGTGCTATGTGGCAGTATATGAGAAACACAATTTGCTTTTCCCCTGTCCCTTTCTTTCTTTATTGCTGCTTGTGGTAGCAAAACCTGGTGGTGAGGACCATCAAATTAAAGACTGTGAAATGTCCTTTTTCAGACTGTAGTTCCCAGGGTACCGTTGGGGAGATGTAAGCCAAAAAGGAAAGGATTTTCAAAACTTTGAGACCGGATCCTATGATGACCCAACAGTATCTGGATGTTCCCCCAGGTGCCTATAATACAAAGATATTGATCATCCACTGGCCATTTAGAGTTCAGAACAGTTTGGACTGGAATCTACATTCAGAAATAGTGGAAGAAGACAATTTTCCACTGGTGCTGATTTTTTATCACTGCATTCTCTGCAATGTAATCTGTCAACAGGACAAAAGTCCTGCTTCCCATTCCCTCCCATCATCAAAAGGTTGAGAAATAAATTATTTATACTCAGGGACACTGAATGGATTCTGGGATCAACATGTACTAAAAAGAAAATCTACCCATTGTGGTTGTGCAATCAGGGAAACAGAACAGGGGAAAGCGGCGAGTCCTGCCAAAACAGAGGCAACCCCTTCTGGGGCCACATATGCAGACGACACCCAGGGATGCTGGCGGCCTTCCAGATGTTTGGGGACAGAGACCTTGGTCTTGTTCAAATGGGACAGCGTGTGGAACAGCAGGCGTGGTCTCCATGTGGATTTCATCCTTTCCTCCCCAGCCCCTGCCCCCAAAGTTTCCAAAGCCTACAAAAGATAGTCCTGCCTGTATCAATCATGAATTAACTTCCTTATCATAACAACACATGCCTCTGCAGCAAAGTCCAGGAACTTCTCTTTGTGCTCTGTTTTCTAGAGTACAGCAAAGCAACAGAGAGGGGGGGGAGGGAGGGAGGGAGCAACTACACTCAACTTCACTGCCTGGCTTGCATTTACCATTTTCGAGAGTGGCATTAGTTTCTTTCCTTTTCCAATTATCTTTTTAAAGCTTCAAATACAGTATTGGTAGCTGATAATGCAATCCACCTCTGTATCCCCATTGTCTTTAGCTTTAAATATTGTCATTCAGTGATGTAAGTTGCCTCTCTAAACATATCTGTCAGACACCATCCCTGAAGGATGTAAGCATCCTCTTTATACTTGTGGCTTTTAGATTTCAACATTGTCTTTTAAGAATGTAAGCCACTTTTGTATACTCATTGTCTTGAGCTTTAAGTGATGTCTTTCAATGATGTAAGCCACCCTAGGTCCTTTTTAAGGAGAAGGCAGGGAAGGAGCCCCCCTGCAGGGAATGCCAACTTAACCTTCTTAAAACAAATTTCACTGCAGCCGTCCTATGTTGCTGCTGGTTTCCTAGCAGGTCCAATCCTTGGCAAAGGCACATAGAAAGACCCTAATGGAAGGAGTGGGGGGGGGGAGCACCTGGAGTATTGTGTACAATTCTGGTCACGGCATCTCAAGAAAGACATAGTGGAACTGGAAAAGGTGCAGAAGAGAGCAACCAAAATGATTACTGGGCTGGGGCACTTCCCTTATGAGGAAAGGCTAAAACATTTGGGGCTCTTTAGTCTGGAAAAAAGGCGCCTGAGGGGGGATATGATTGAGACGTACAAAATGATGCAGGGCATGAGTAAAGTGGATAGAGGGAAGCACTTCTCCCTCTCACAAAATACCAGAACTAGGGGACATCCACTCAAATTGAGGGCAGGGAGAGTAAGAACAGACAAAAGAATATATTTTTCCACCCAGCGCGTTGTTAGTCTGTGGAACTCCCTGCCACAGGAGGTGGTGATGGCATCTGGGATGGATGCCTTCAAAAGGGAATTGGACAGATTCCTGGAGGAAAAGTCCATCACAGGTGACAAACCATGAGGGAGATGTGTAATCTCCAGGCTTAAAACCAGGGTACTTCAAGGGCCAGATGCCGGGGAGTAGTATCAGGAGACAGATATCTAGTCTCGTGCACTCCCAGACAGATCTGATGGGGCCACTGTGAAATACAGGAAGCTGGACTAGATGGGCCTTTGGCCTGATCCAGCATGGCTCTTCTTATGTTCTTATGTTCATATAAGCAGCATGTGGTCCTTGTATATAGTCCAAATTGTGTATGTGGGGGGGGGGGGACAGAAGGAGCCTCTCCAAAGACTGGGAAAAGTATTGTGAGTCCCCTCTGGCATGCCCTGGGCTGGGCAACAGGGTGTTTGCCGGCAGCAAACCCTTCACTTTCAGGAGCTTTGCACAGGATCCAGTAGGTAACACTGTGAAACTGGATGTACCTGGGATGCCTTACAACATGGAAAGTACATTTTATCCCAACTTCTCTGGTGGGAGGCTGGATGCATTTCTTGTTCACTCTGAACAGCTGAAGGAAGCGAGCTTTTGTTCCATTGTAAGGCCAATGAAGGTGGCTGGTGGTGGCTGGTGGTGGCTGGTGGTGGTGGGCAAGGGAAGGAATGCTGGATGGCTGGCAGCCCTTCCTCTGTCAAGCTTGGGACAAGTGGAATTTAAAACCAACATTCCTGCCTTGACTTCACAATCCAGGCATGGTATTTGGAGCTCTTGGGTTTTACCTGCTGCTGCTGCTGCTCCTCCTCCTCCTCTTCCACAGAGCCCTCCTCCTTCTCAGGCACACTCCTTAGGTCCCTCTGGTCACACAATGGCTGAGTCACCCTTGAGTCAGCGCTGATGCTTCCCCAGAAGAAAAGATAAAACTTGCTGCACCGACCAGACGGCTGGTTTTGCACACTGCCCAAGCAGGGGGATGGTGTCTGAACTGCCACGTGCCGAGGGCAGAGCACTGTGGGCTTTGCACACAACACCAGCAGTTGCACAAGGAAAACATTGTGTCCTGCCACTGACTGGAGGGATCTGCACGCTGCCCCACACAGTATGGGAGGAGGGAGTGAGAGGCTGTCCTCTGCACCAGGAACACCAGAGGGTCATAGGGTCCCCTTCTTATCGCTGCCAGTTTTGCATTCAGTGTGGGTGCAGGGTGTGCCTACTCATTGTTTTGTTCACCTTCACTCCCTCAGCCTTGAAAACAGAGCAGATGAACCGTTGCTACACAAGCTCCCCTCTGCTTCATCCAGGCAGCTTCCTTTGGCTGCAAGAAAACCAATTGTTTTTAAAACAAAAGATGTATTAAGGGTATAAGAACAGGCAGCTGGTGGTTGACCAGAGGGGTTGGGTGCAGTCCTCTGAAATTAGGGGGGCAAAGCACCCCCTTGCTCAGTGTGCAAGCCCCTTTCCATCTGTCTGGAAACAACTTAGCCATCTGCCTGGAACCTCAGCCCTATACCCATTGAACGGATGACCACTGAGGTCAGAGGCTCTGACAATGGACATGATGGCTGAGCAATCTGAGTGGGACGGGAAGAGCAGGAAGCTTGAGGACTTTACCTCCTTTTTATATTTTAAACCCTGTTTGGAGGGAGGCAGTGTCGAATTGATAATAACGGTGCGCCATCACATCAATCCAGATGTACAGCAGCACTTCCGACCTAGGGTGTTCTCCACAGAGACGGTTCAGAAGTGGTTCCCCATTCCCTTCTCCTGGGGTTCTCCTGGGATTCTGCAAGTTGCCCGGGGCCACCCAGGCTGCCTCTTTTGGGACAGGCACAGAGTGTGTGTGTGTGGTGGTGGGGGAATTGGACGGCCAACCTTGGGCTCTGCAGCCCAAGACCAAACCGAATGATCGATCTAGCTCGCTTGTGCTCAATTCCTAGGAAGGGAATTCCGCTCCTCGGCTCTTGGGGGGGGGGCTTTACTCCTCCAAGTTCTTTAGACTTCACGAAATCCCAAATCGCAAAGTAAGGTGTGAGTTAAAAATGGAGACCTGAGTTGGTGAAAAAGTGGAGCAGCAGGAGGAAATATGGAGCACTTCCTTGCTTGCTTAGAAGTAACATTGCTCAGCCTTCTGCCGGGTTCACTCCCTAGAGTGGGTTGATCACAATGAATAAGGGGTCAGAGCAGTGAGCCAAGGCTCAAATATCTGGGTTGTTTTCATGGAGAAATAAAGCCCAGTCCTTAGCAATGCTGTTTGTTGTTGTTCTGACCACGTCAAGGAGTGACCTCTAGATAGAATATCAGCACTTTCGCAGTCCTGCTCAGCATATGCAAAATCTACCTCCTGGCTTCCTTCAGGGAGTCAGGCTTCCTCATGTTTGGTCTTCCTCCTTTCCTGCTGCCTACCCCCTTTCCCTAGCAATGATTGTATTTCCCTGTACCTCTTGTCTTCTTGGGGTATTTCCAAATGGGACAAAAAGTTACCCTACTGTGGAGACCACAGGAAAAGGAGAAGGTTTGATAAACCCAGGGGGGGGCTGAATCTGAATGAGAGGACAGCCAAGGGCAGAAAAGAGGGTGCAGGTTTACACACAGCCCCTAGTGACACTACATGGTGTTTGCTTGGTGGAAGATGCTGGCATATCCAGCCTGGCGCCTGAAATCCAGCTGTATTATTTCAATGAAATCCAGTCGTAAGTCTCAACTAGGGTAGGTGCAATCAATCAGTGGGCATTTGGTGGTTCAACAGCTTTGTCCATTTCATTGATCCAGTGGGGTGACTTAGGACTGGGTTTAAGTGTGTGTGTGTGTTGTGTCGTTACTCTTCGTGAGTCTTGCCAAACCGATGGATGGAGTGCACGCGGCTCCAGAGGAGGGAGGCGGCCCCCTGACCCTCTGTCTTCTTTGCGCCCGGTGCAAGGCCTCTGTGTGTGTGCGTGTGTGCGTGTGCGTGTGCGTGCGCTCTTTGACTTTGCGCTCCTCTCGCCGGGCCGGGCGCAGGAGGCGGGCGTGTTTTGCGCCCGGCTTGCGGGCGGGTTGGCCTCCTCCCGCCGGGCTGCTGCCATAAATAGCGGGCGGAGGCGGCCCCACCAGCACATCCGCTCTTCTCCCGGCTCTGAGGCTAGTTGTAGCAGCGAATATTGTAGCTCCAGGTCGTCATCGCTCCAGCTCCAGAACAGGATGGATCCCCAAGATTGTGCCTGCGCCACCGGTGAGCCTCCTTTCAGTCATCCATCCATTTCTTTCTTTCTTTCTTTCTTTCTTTCTTTCTTTCTTTCTTTCTTTCTTTCTTTCTTTCTTTCTTTCTTTCTTTCTTTCTTTCTTTCTTTCTTTTTGAAGTCTTATTGTAGGAGAAGTTTTAAACGACCAAGACTAGCTTTCCGGCTTATACCATCTGCCCTAAATTTCTGACTTCCTCGGGTGGTCAGGAGGACTCAGGACCTTCCAGCCGGAGTCCGAGACCAAAGACGTCAAGTCCAAATTCGAAAGACTTTGAATTTAGGCGAGGCGAGCCCGTTCTTTAAAAACTGCGTCTAGGCTTGAAGAAAAAGCAAAACAAACAAACAAACAAACACCTTCCTTGCAGAAAATCGTGCCGATTTGGGGCACACATGCCCCTCACTCGATTGCGGGTCCATCTGGGTGTTTTGCCCGCCCACCCAGGATCATCAGTCAAGTTCAAGGATAGGATTTCACCCGTGATAAGTAGGGTCTTCTCTGCATTGACGCCGTTGCTGGTTAAATCCGAAATCCTCCTTACGGGTTTCGTTTCTATATCCCTTTCCCGTTCCAACTATGAATCTCAACTCTCTCTCTCTCACACACACACACACATCCATCATCACAATAACCCTGTGAGGTGGAACGCTAGGAGGAGGGAGAGCCCTTTTCCTAAGTGAGCAAGTTTAGTTCCCTGAACTAGCCCCTTTCTCCTCTCAAACTTTCAGGTTTGTTTCCACCCTTTCCGAAACCAGCCAACGAATCCTGATTCTCTCTCTGAAGGTTCCCTCCTTTGTCATAGAAGATCAAAGGGCTCAGCCGCCTAAGTCGACTCAGAGAAACCTCCTATTCAGAATTCCCTAATGTTCGTGATCCTGGCTCAGCTTCCTTAGAAGCGCTCCTGACTTTTAAAAAATAATACTTTATTTACCCCTCCTGGTCTTTCTGCTATCTTTCATGCGAAATCCGTTATAGAATTGAACAAACTAGAAATTCCTTTCAGGAAATGAGGAAAGTCTTGCCAAACCAGGATTTATCAGACTTCATACTCAGATACTTCCATCCTATGTATTCAGTATACAGTACTTCTCTATGTTGTTGAAACTTGAATACCATAAAGAGAAGAAAACTGCAGTATTTCGGACACAATGTGCAATAAGAATGTGCAATAAGAAATACCACCTGCAGCAGGTTATCTTTCAAGGAAAAAGAGATGGGAAGCCTGGCCAGGGGCACAGACCATCATTCCAGCTTCAGAACTTAAGCCCACGGTCCTCAGTGAGCACGGCTGCTCTATTGAGAATCGCTTCAGATAGAAACCAGCTCAGGCTACTGATTGCCAATGCGCTCTAGGCGGAGGACATGGCCCTTGGAGAAGGAGGAGGTCTTTCTGTGATTTAGCAGAAGTGCTTCTTCACTGAGACACTTCCTCTCTGAGGTGCAGGTGCAAACTCATGACCAAATTGCATTTATTCTGCCAAAGAAATAACTCGGTGGGAACTGGTTGTCCTGCAAATGGCAAGTGAAACAGGAAGATCTGGGCAGGGAAAACTGGAGTTTTGGTTCTAGAGTAGCCAGACTGGGCTCAGGATCCCCTGGTGGTTAAGTTCTGAGAGAGGGCACATTGTTTTGAAGGCACTTGAGGCCCCAGACATAACTCCCCACTCGACCCCCACCCCCACCCCTTAATACCTGGTGACTAGTATTGCTGCACCTTTAACACAGCAGTGTCTCTGTTGAGTAGAGCTCTGTGGAAGATCAGACCTGTTACAGCATCTCACACCCATTAGGACTCATTGCCAGTCATGGCCGTGTCATGCCGGTGTGGAGAGCTCAGTGGTTGAGGCACCTACCTGGCTGTGGAACCAGAGGTTAGGAGTTCGATTCTCCTCTAGCCCTCCTTGTCAAGAACTGGGCTTGGTGCTCCAGGGGGTCCCTCCTGGCTCTTCTGCAGTTCTAAGACGTTCATGGTGAAACATCATGGGCAGATTAGATGAAAGCTTGAAAAATTACTTTATTTTATTATTCTGAATATCTGGGGAGCCAAGGTTGGGAAGCATTGCTATAAGTAGGATGCCTCAGGAGGAGACACTGCCCTTGAGATAAATGGGATTTTGTTTTTAGGTCAATGCGCTTAGGGATTACTTCACATGCCTTGCTTGCTTAATTGAGGTTGGATGCTTGTCACATTTTATTTGTATTCATGGTCTTACAGCTCCCAAACTTGCCTAATGTGACACTGAGTCTTGTCTCTAACTTATTTCTGCAGTTATTGAACCCCTCATGTGGCAAACAGATGGCTATCATCATTTTTATAAACAATGACACTGAGACAGTAATTGTGACCTTTAGACAGCCCTGTGGGCATCACATAACATACGCTTTTGTGGACATATTCTTCTAAGTGAGATGGCCTGCAATGTTAATTTAATTTGTGATAGATATTTTATCTCCCCTCCCCGCCAGGTGGCTCTTGTTCCTGTGCTGGTTCCTGTAGATGCAAGAACTGCAAGTGTACCTCTTGCAAAAAAAGTGAGTATCAAAATGTGGATCTGTGGAATTCCAGGAGATTAATCCACAGGCAAATGTTCCCACATTCAAAGGAACCATTAAAACCTAGAAGGGAATGTAACATCATGCATTTGCTTAGAAGCTGGACAATGCAAACTTATTTCGAAGTAAATACATATAGAATTGGGTGGCATGAAATTTTTTATGGCGACCAGGCGTGTGTTTCTCAGGGTTTGTGTAAAATGGCGTGTGTGACCTTTTCATTATTGAAAAACATAAATAATTGTCATGGTGTCCATGAAGGTAACAGTAAACAAAACAAAATCCAAACAACCCTAAATGGATTTCTGAATTTCCACCACCACCACCCCATCACCCTATCCAGTGTAGACTAGTTAGGGAAACATCTAATATCAGAGGGAGAAAGTGGTTCTGATAGACTGGAAGGGGGAAAAATCAAGGGATGACCCTGCCGCTGTGTGGCGCAAACAGGGATGAGATGTTTTGTGGCGTGTCAAAGACTAACAAGATTACTTGGGTGTAAATGTTTGTGGGTTGTCTCTCCCTTGGTCAATGCACCTGATTAAGCAGGCTGCACCAAATCAGCGGTTGATGCCAAACAAGGATTGTGACAACAAAACCCTGAGATAAAGATGCATGTTAATTTTTTTTTAACTTCAGCAGCTTCATGGGCATTGCAAACGATGAGGATAGGTGAATTGGTAGGTCCTGCGCCAGTATTTGCAAGCCTTTGTTATTCCCTCTATGATACTGCCATCTCCCTGATGGACTCCCCCTTTATTTTCTTATAATGCCAAGCAGTTAAATGTCTTATTGGACGCAGGCCTAATAGCTTTTCACTTATTTTCAGGCTGCTGCTCCTGCTGCCCTGCTGGCTGCAATAACTGTGCCAAAGGCTGCGTCTGCAAAGAGCCGGCGTCAGAGAAATGCAGCTGCTGCCACTGAAAATGTGCATTGTTCTATCTTCTGTAAATATGTCCTGTGATTTTTAAAAAGACTATTGTCGGAACACAATGGGGATTTTGTAGCTGTTTACTTATGCAGAGGAAATAAAAGAAAATGTCATGATTTTTATTAAAAAATAATAATTTGTCAGTCAAAACTTGTCTGTTTTCTTGGAGCAAGATTAAAAATAGACCAAAGTCCAATGAAAAGACTGAAAAGACCTAAATCATATCACAAGTTCATTTTCAAAGCCTACAGCACCCGGTATTCCCAGGCGGTCTCCCATCCAAGTACTAATCAGGCCCGACCCTGCTTAGCTTCCGAGATCAGACAAGATCGGGCAAAATAAATTATATATATATTGCCTATCAACTGTCATGTTGCATGGATAGCCACAATTATTTTTCCAACAATTCAGCCCAATATAACTCATATTTCCTTTCCAACCTTAGAAGAACATATTTCCATACTTCCATACTTACCATAATTTCCTTCTCCCCCATCCATATTCTATCCATCTTTAGTTATATCTATTTTAATCTAATACAGAAGATAGAAATAGCAAGATACAATATTGAAATTATCTAGTCTTAACAGTATACTCAATCCTAGTATTTTAACTTCTAAGTTTAGTAGATGAAGTTATATAACTGGAAAAGTTATTCTAATAGCTAAATTAGTGCTTAAAGTTTTTTTTTTACTTAGAATCTCAACTCACAAAGTTTTTAAATATCTTTTCCATCTGTTGACTGGGATTGGTCTAAATTTGTTAGTTTTTAAATGTGTGTGTGTGTGTGAGAGAGAGAGACTGCACAAAGGCTGATGACAGTCCAGAATAAAGACCTGCCAATACTTTTCTTCCAATAAATAATTTGAATGTGATCCTTCAATTAAGGAACACATGCACACACATGAGTGCACATACACAGTGGTGTGTCACCAGAGCTGCTGGGATGAAGCAGCAACATCTGATTAACAAAGAAAAAAACTTAATGGCTCCTCCTTGAGGTTTTACTATGCCAGCTTGGCTGTATTCCTCACAGTAGCTGGGAAAGAAGCAAATGGAAGAGATGGAAAAGTTACAACCATTGTATGAAAATGTATTGTTATCATTGCCTGACTATGCAAAGTAGATTAGTGGAAGGAAAAACAGGTTAAGCAAAGGACAGGTAAGAAGAACACATAGCCTCAAATGTCTCTACACCAATGCACAGAGTATGGGGAACATACAAGAGGAGCTGGAACTCCTAATACAGCAAAATAAATATGACATAATTGGAATCACTGAAACCTGGTGGGATGAGACTTATGATTGGAATGTAATTATTGGAGGGTACAACCTGTTTCAAAGGAACAGACCTAGTAAGAAAGGAGTAGGTGTAGCTTTATATAGAGAGAACATTTATACTGCTGAAGAAATACAAGATAAACAGCAGGGGAAGCATGTTGAGAGTATTTGGTTGAAAATCAGGGATGAAAAAACTGGGAGGGGTGTTACCGTGGGGGCATATTATAGACCCCCAAGCCAGCCAGAGGAGTGGGATGATGCCTTCTGTGAGCAGATGGCCACACAGTCAAAAGGGAGTGATCTAGTTCTAATGGGAGATTTTAACTATCCTGATATATGCTGGCAGTCCAACTCAGCTAAGAATGCAAGGTCTAGCAAATTCCTTACTGCCCTTGCAGACAATTTCATGGTCCAGAAGGTAGGGGAGGCAACAAGAGGCAAAACCATTTTAGATCTGGTCTTAACCAACAAGGGGGACCTTGTAAATAGGGTTGAAGTGGTGGGATCATTAGGTAAAAGTGACCATGCCCTTTTGGAATTTGTTATACAGTTGGAAGGAGAAGCTAAGCATAGTCAGACAAGAATCCTGGACTTTAAGAAAGCCAATTTTTGTAAACAGGGAAATATTGGCTGTGATTCCATGGACTGAAACACTGAAAGAGAAGGGAGTCCAAGATGGATGGGAGTTCCTTAAAAGCAAGATATTAAAGGCATAATCTAAAACTGTTCCAACAAGAAGAAAAAGAAGAAAACTGTTCCAAAAAGAAGAAAAAGAAGAAAATGGCAGAGGTCTAAAGAAACCACAGAAATGCAGAAATTCCTGAGAGCACAAGGTTTAGCTGTATCTTAATATTGCCAGCAGTTTTGCTTTAAAACAAAGGAATTGAATGCTGGTTTTTTGCTGGATTTAAAAAGGTTAGCGGGGGGAGGAGTTTCTCAAACTGCTTGCAGAAATTCCAGAGAGCACAAGGTGTGGCTGTATCTTAATATTGCCAGCAGTTTTGCTTTAATACAAAGGAATTGAATGCTGTTTTTTTTTTTGCAGGATTTAAAAAGTATAGCGGAGGGAGGAGTTTCTCAAACTGCCTGCAAAAATTCCAGAGAGCACAAGGTTTACCAAAAAAAAAGGGGGGGGGGTTCCTATTATCATTTTCCTTTCTTTCTTCCATTTTCAAGTAACTGTCCAGTTAGTCAGGATGGAGGGGCAGGGGGCAGAGACTTGCAACACCTGTGGCATGTTCATTTTTTTTGCCAAACCAGGTGCCGGGATACATTTGCTCAAAGTGCAAGCTGGTAGTCCTCTTGGAGGACAAGGTCAGGCAGCTGGAGGCCTGTGTTTACAGTCTTCACAACCTTAGGGACCAGGAGGGGTTGTTCCAGGAAGCAGAGAAAACTTTGTCAAAACTAGTGACAGGGAGAATCTCAATCCGGGTAAGGGCATTTCACAAATACAGGAGGCAGATACTTGGAGGAATGTCACAGTCAGAAAAGGAAGAACTAGGAAACAGGCAGAGAGCTTGCAACTGCACAATAGATTTCAACCAGAAGGGGTTATGGAGACTAGCCCAAATGTTGAAATAGGAGCAGGACAAGAGGTAGTGCAGACCATCAGTGCAAGGAAAAACAGGTTAAGCAAAGGACATGTAAGAAGCACACGCAGCCTGAAATGTATCTATACCAATGCACAGAGCATGGGGAACAAACAAGAGGAGCTGGAACTCCTAATACAGCAAAATAAATATGACATAATTGGCATCACTGAAACATGGTGGGATGAGATGTATGATTGGAATGTAGTCATTGGAGGGTATAACCTGTTTCAAAGGAACAGGCCGAGTAAGAAAGGAGGAGGTGTGGCTTTATATACTAAGGACATTTATACTGTTGAAGAAATACAAGATAAACAGCTGGGGAACCATATTGAGAGTACCTGGGTTAAAATCAGGGGTGAAAAAATTAGGAGGGATGTCACTGTGGGGGTGACAGATGGCCATCCAGCCTCTGCTTAAAAACCTCCAAAGGAGACTCCACCGCCATTTGTGGCAGCATATTCCACTGCCAAACAGCTCTAACTGTCATGAAGTTCTTTCTAATGTTCAAATGGAATATCTTTTCCTGTAGTTTGAAACCATTGCCTTGAGTCCTAGTCTCTGAAGCCATGGAAAACAAACCTGTTCCCTCTTCAATATGGCATCTTTTCAAATATTTAAACATAGCTATCATATCCCCCTCCCCGCAGCCTTCTTTTAGAGAGGCTAAACATTCCCAGTTCCCTAAGCTGTTCCTCATAAGACATTTCCTCCAGACCCTCAACCATCCTGGTCATCCTCCTCTGTACCCGCTAGAGGTTGCTTGCCAACATCGTTTTTAAATTGAGGCACACAGAACTGGACACAGTACTCCAGGTGGGGTCTGACAAGAGCAGAATAGAGTGGTACTATCACTTCCATTGATCTAGACACTATACTTCTGTTGATACAACCAGGAATTGCATTGGCTTTCCTGGCTGCTGCATCACATTGCTGACTTATGTTGAATTTGTGGCCTACCAAGACTCCCAGATCCCTTTCACAGGTACTATTTTCCAGCCAGGTATCTCCCATCCTATATCTGTGCAATTCATTCTTTTTACATAGATGTAGCACCCTACATTTCCCTCTGTTGAAATACATTCCAATAGCTTTGGCCCAGCACTCTAATCTGTCAAGGTCCTTTGGGATTTTCATCCTATCCTCTAGGGAATTAGCAACCCCTCCCAATATTGGTATCCTCTGCAAATTTAATTAGCATACTCTCTATTCCTTCCTCCAAGTCACTAATAAATATATTGAACAGCACTGGACCCAGAACAGAACCCTGGGGCACCCCACTGGTCACGTCTCTCCAAGCTGAAGAGAGGCCATTTATGATCACCCTTTGGGTGTGATCAGTCAACCAATTACAAATCCACCTAACAGTAGCACTATCTATCCCACTTTCTTCTAACTTCTTAGTAAGAATGCCATGGGGAACCTTATTGAAGTTCTTACTAAAGTCCAGATAAGCAATATCCACAGCATTCCCCTCATCCACCAGACCTGTAATTCTATCAAAGAGATCAAATTAGTCTGGCATGACTTGTTTTTAAGAAACCCATGTTGACTTCTTGTAATGACAGCATAGTTTGTTAAATAATTACAGGCTGCCTGTTTAATAATCTGCTCTAGGATCTCTCCAGGAATTGAAGTCAAGATGACTGGGCGGTAATTATTTGGGCCCTCTTCCCCCCCCCTTTTGAAGATGGGGACAACATTAGCCCTCCTTCAATAGGTGGGGACTTCCCCTGTTCTCCAGGATGCCTCTATATTATTCTCAATAATATTCTCAAATATTCCCAAAATATTTTGGGAATGCCCTGGTCGCTCTGCAGGATGACCTCCTCAGGGAGGCCAACAGGGGGTGCTCCTCCTTGTTGGTCTTCCTTGATCTGTCAGCTGCCTTTGATACCGTCGATCACGGTAACCTACTGGAACGGCTTGCCGAGGTGAGAATCGGGGGCTCAGCGTTCTGCTGGCTCCGATCCTTCCTCAGCGGCCTGTCCCAGCGGATTCAGCTGGAGGATGAATTGTCGGCTTCTTGGACGCTCCCTTGTGGGGTGCCCCAGGCATCAGCAATCTCCCCTATGCTGTTCAATGTTTATATGAGGCCGCTGGCGGAAGTCATCAGGAGATTTAGAGTTCGCTGTCATCAATATGCTGATGATATGCAGCTCTATCTCTCCTTTTCTTCTTCTGCAGTGGAGGCAGTTCACTCCCTCGATCTGTGCCTGGAGGCGGTCTTGGATTGGACAAGGACCAACAGGCTCAAACTTAACCCGGAGAAGACCGAGGTTCTGTTCTTCGGGGGCCCCTCCCTAGTTGGGGGGGGGATTCCCTCCAGCCTATGGACAGGACCAGGAATCTGGTTGTGGTCCTGGACTCAGCCCTCTCCCTGGAAGCCCAGGTGATGGCGGTCTCCAGGGCCACTTTTTTCCAGCTCCGCAGGATTGCCCAGATCCGTCCGTATCTCGATGAGTCCTCCCTGAGAACACTTGTGCAGGCCCTCGTGATTTTGAGGATCGACTACTGCAACACGCTCTACATGGGGTTGCCCTTGACCTGTCTTGGGCTAAGGCTAATCCTAGCCCCTTTGTACGCCAGACCTTTCTTGCCAATAAAAGTCAGACGCGAGAGAAATCTTTATGGTTGTTGTTTATTGAGCCCAATAAAGCACAGCCAGATGAACCTGCCACCCCAAAAGTTGAGGTAACAAGTCCGTGCTGAGGTGACCCTGGCATGCTGTTTTATGCCCTTGGTTGACCATCGCCTGAGAGGTGTCAGGCAGGCGGAGTTTGGGAAAAGGTGAGCCAATGGGGTCGGGGGTGGGGGTGGATCGGGACACTTCAGGAGGAGAGAGTTTCACACTGATAGGGGGGAGGGAATGGGTGGCAGACGGGATGATGGGTTTCCAGGTGGGAGAACAATGGGTGGTCAAGACACATAATACAGCTGCACATCAGACCAGACTGGGTAGGGTTGCAAACACAATGGATGAACGATGAGTCATCCATGATAAGGGATGGGGTGAGTATAGTCCTGAGGTAGAATAATGGCAGAGCTTCCCATGGTCCAGATGCAGACAAAGGAATTTGATGTCCAGGTGCTTGAGCTGGAGGCTGGAGGGCTAAGCAGGAAAGGTGCCCCATACAGCCCATTGTCTCTGTGGAGGAAGGAGAAGATTCCCTCTGGCAGAATCCATTCAGAGCAGTCTGAACTGGTTTGGTCATGTGGTGGGGTGATAGTCCCTGATTTGAAACAGTGGTCACTTAACATGAAGGCGGCGTGTACCTTGTCCAGGCCTTGAGATACTCGAAGGAAGAAGGAATTGGGAAAATGGAGGGGGTCAGGGATATCACTGGAAGGCAGGGAGAGAAAGGACACAGAGGGGAGGGGTGGAGGAACAACCTTTATTTGGGGAAGAGAGAGAGAGTGAGACGGAGAAGAAGAGGGAGGAAAAAAGGAAAAAAACTTCTTGGTGCCTTTTGGGCTGTGCAGGGAGCGGTGCAGTGATGAAAGGAGTTAATATGAGATGATTCCCCCCCCCCAAGTGTGTCAAGGTCTGGTCTACTTGGGAGTAAGGGTTTGCCTCATTCCCCCTACTTTCCTGAGGCTGGGGGGGGGGCGCACCTGCAGCTTGAATTTCCCCATTGCATTGCCTTGCTGTGAAACAAAGTATTGAATCCGCCGTCAATCAACCCTAGCCTTCTTACCAAGGTTTGCTGTAGGGAAAGAGAGCGGAGCTTCTTAGTCGTGTTATTTCTGGGGAACTGCTGGGCTGATTTGGACCGGGTTTTTTGCATGGTGCTTGTGACGATATGAAGGATTGCAGCTGGATGCGGGGGCCTAATTTTGTCCTTGCCTAATTGATGTGTGCTCGTAGGAGCGGGTGCGGGCCTGCCTGCACAGACACGCATCTGCTCTCAATTCACACACACACACTTCCCCCCCCCCTTTGTGTCCTCCACAGACCCTTGTCCGGAGACTCCAACGGGTACAGAATGTGGTGGCCAGACTGGTGGTGGGTGCTCGCAAATACGACCACATCACTCCAGTTCTGGCCCGCATGCATTGGCTGCCCATGGTTCACTGGATAAGGCTCAAGGTCTTGGTTTTGGTTTTCAAAACCCTCCACGGCTTGGGACCTGAATACCTGGCAGAGCGTATCTCCCAGAGGTCAACTGAGGCTAGGCCCACGCAAATGTCGCGGGTGTGCTCACTCAGGGTGGCCACTCCCAGGGAGACGTGGAAGTCGGCAATGTGGAGCCGCGTGTTCACTGTTGTTGGCCCCTTTTTAATGGAACCATCTACCGAGTGAGCTGCGCCTAGCACAGTCCCTGCCTGCCTTCAAAAAGGCTTTAAAAACTATGCTTTTTAAGGAGGCATATGGTGACCTTATTTCTACTTAATTTTTCTTCTTCTTCTTTCTTTTGTCTGCTGCATCTTGCTGAGGGTTTCCCCTCTTTTGCTTATATAGTTGTTTTGAGAAGTCACAATG
Organism: Phrynocephalus versicolor; assembly: GCA_023846285.1. Taxonomy (NCBI): domain Eukaryota; kingdom Metazoa; phylum Chordata; class Lepidosauria; order Squamata; family Agamidae; genus Phrynocephalus; species Phrynocephalus versicolor. The sequence continues at coordinate 404,221 of JAHTLZ010000065.1, forward strand.
GAGAAACAAAATTCATAAATAATTGGAGCGGTTCCGAGACCCATCGGAACTGCCTGCATGGCCCTCACATTGTCATAAGCACGACACTTTTTTCCCCGTTCAAAAACTCCAAACCGTTCCCGAGATATCGGGAGAAACGCAAGCCGCCTCTTGCTGCCGGCTGAGAGGCTTTGCAAGTCGAGTTTTGGCCGCGGAAGCCAAAAATTTGCACCTCGTTTAAAAGTTTACTTTGTGTCAAGTCTCTTGCGGCAGTTAATTTCTGCAGAGACTCCATTAAACAGCAGGGGAGTGAAGATAAGCTCTCCTGCGCACTTTGTCCAATAAGCGCCCCCGTCTAATCAATCACTGTCAAATTAATTACGACCAGATGGGGGCGCAGTGGGGGAACCCTAATCCGTTGAATTGGCTCAGTAGACCGCCCCCCCTAAAAAGAACCAAGACGCTTTCCCCGGGCGAATTCAAATTCTCTAGCCATTTTGAGAACCAAGAGGGCGGCTAGTCTTCTGACAGCGCCAGTGGGACGAATCCATCCCCCTTACCTGCTATACAGTTCCATACGATGTATGCCTTTTCCCGGTCCAGTTCCTCTGTAGCGATAGACCAACCCCTTCCCGGGGAAGGCTGCCCAAGGGGACCAAATCCTTTCACCATTCCCTCCTGTTATACAGCTCCACAAGATTTCTGCCTCTCTCCCGGTCGGGTCCTTCTGTAGTGGTAGACCAACCCCTTTCTGGGGAAGGCTGGTTGAGGGACTGACTCCTTTCACTATTCCCTATCCGAGGTACCGTTCCATAAGATTCGTGCCTCTTCCCGGTCAGGTGTCTCTATGGCGGTAGACCAATCCCCCCCTTCCGTTTTCAATGTCTTCCTATGGAAGCCTTTCTGTCTCAATGCTTTCCTATGAGGGTAGACCCTTTCCCGAATAGTCCAAACAGGGCTTCCCCGTTTGCAGAAACCCCTGGAAATCGTAATTCACCAATTCCAGAGGTTCCAGCCAAGGATTCAGGGATGTCCCTAAGTGAAGTTCATTTAACCCTTTCCTGTCCTTTCCTAACCCTTTCATGCCCACTTTATCCCATTCCTAGCTCCTTTTCCCCATTCCTCAGCCTTTAAAATGTTTCAGCCAGAGACACAATTCAGGCAAATCTCTCCTGAATTGAGGGATTATTCCCTTCCCTGCTCTGGCTGGCAAGGAGAATGATTTTCAACCATCATTCTCAGGGATTAGGGTTTTCCTAGCATCTGAAACCTGGCCCCACTGCCTCTACCTAGCTTGAACCCCCAGACTCCTGACTCCAAGGGTTCCCCCCCTTTCTCTCTCTCTCTCTCTCCTCTCTCTTCCCTTCTATTCCTTTCTCTCCTTTTCTCCATTCTCCTTCCCCTCTCTCTCTCCACCCACCCCAGTGACCCTGGGCATGCTTAAACTGTGTGCCTACACTCTCCTGTTCTCTGGACCTGAGCCATCTTTGGGTAAGGTGGTGACTGCATGGCAAAGAGGAAGAATCTTCTAGCAGCCTCCATTCCTTCAAGACGACTCCAGCATGTCTCACCTGCGGATGTACCAAATATTAAATCACAGCCCAAGGCACTTCATTGTCCTGAGTCCACATTCACCTAGGATCCGTCTAGCAGTCAAAGACTCTTCTAATCGGGTTTTCCGTCCCCCATTGTGACTTCTCAGCTCCCCATTGTGATTGTTCTGTCTTCCCATCGACTTGTTAATTGTTCTGTGATCACCCAGGCTTTTGGACAATGCTGACTCTTTCCCCCTCGTTGTTAACCCTCTAGTTACCCATTAAAGGATTAGTTTGTGCCTAATCGCACCCATGCAGGGGTCCTGCTCCATGGTATCAGGAACGCCCAGGACCTCCCCCAAGAGACTCCTGGATTGACCCCATTGGTTGTCCCCAGAACTCCACCCCTAGCCCAACCCAGAGGAGGTGCCACTCTGTGGGGAAGGAAAGGGAGGAAATAAAGATTGGGGGTTTCCTGTTTTGGGTTGCTGAACGCCTCACTTTTGCCTTGGGTGATCCATTCACCTTACCATCTTTATTAGGCCTAATAAACTGGTAATTTTGCCTGGATCTCTCTGTGTTGGGTTTCTTCATTGGGTCTTGTGAAATCCAGCATCTTGCAGCCGGGCTAGCTTGCTGCGATCTCAACAGTTTTCTACCTGATGTTTCCGCATATTGCTGTTTTATCTGATGTTTTTAAATATGTAAACCGCCCAGAGTTCCTTATGGAAGATGGTGCAGTATAGAAGTGTAATAAATAAATAAATAAATAAATATTTCCAGAAAGACATCAGAGATGGGGCAGTCCTGGCCTCCAGTGGGAGGGAGTTCCAGAGTCTGGGCGCAGCAGCTGAGAAGGCCCTTTCATGTGTTTCCACAAGACATACCTGTGAGGGTGGTGGAATGGAGAGAAGGGCCTCTCCTGATGACCTTAACACCCGAGTTGGTTCATACTGTGAGATTCGATCTATGCGGTAGCTAGGACCCAGGTCGAATAGTGCTTTGTAGGTCAAGGTCAGCACCTTGAATTGTGCTCGATAGCTGATTGGCAGCCAGTGGAGCTACTTTAATAGGGGTGTAATGTGATTTCTGCGCCCCGCCCCAGTCGAAGTGTGGTTGCTGCATTTTGGACCCATTGAAGTTTCCTGAGACTTTTCATCAGTAGCCCAACATAGAGTGCACTACAGTAGTCCAGATGGGATGTCACTAGGGCATGTGCCACTATGGCCAGGAGCTGGTTTCTCAAGAAAGAAGCATAACTGGCATACTAGCCTTAATTGTGCAAATGTGCTCCTGGCCACAGCTGTGACCTAGGCATCCAAGCTCAAGGATGAGTCCAAGAGCAGTTCTTTTTTCAATTGGAGGGTGACCCCATCCAGTACAGGTTGCATCCCTATCCCTTGTTCTCCCTTTCGACTGACCAGAGCACCTCTCTCTTGTCTGGTTTTAGTTTCATTTTGTTCATCCTCATCCAGTTCATTACTGCACCTAAACACTCATGTAAAGTTGAGATAGTAGCTCCCTCAGAATCCGGAGTTGATGAGCTGGGTATCATTAGCATACTGGTGGTACTTAACCCCCAAAGACCTGATAATTTCCCCTAATGGTTTCATATAGATGTTAAATAACATAGGAGATAAAACAGAACCCTGGGGAACTCCACAGGTCGGCGGCCGTGATGTCAAACATGAATCACCTAACTCCACTTTTTGTGTTCTTTCCGGCAGGAAGGACCGGAGCCACTTTAATGCAGTAACCCCAATTCCCATTTCAGAGAAACGAGTCAGGAGGATGCCATGGTCTATAGCAGTGTTGGCAAATCTATGGCATACGTGCCAAAGGTGGCACTCAGAGCCCTTTCTGTGGGCACCCAACATCACTCCTTCACAGCCACCTGTATTCAGGTTAAATTGCTGTATTGGCACTTTGTGAAAAAATAGTGGGCTTTGAATTGCAGTTTGGGCACTCAGACTCTAAAAGGTTCATCATCACTGGTATATTGTCAAAAGCAGCTAACAGGTCTAGTAAAACCAAAAGGGACACAAATCTCCTATCCATTTCCCAGTGTAGGTTATCTACTAATGAAACCAGTGCTGTCTCAGTCCCATGGCCGGGCCTGAATCCAGACTGAAATGGATCCAGGTGGTTTATCTCATCCAGAATCCTCTGGAGATGTGAGGCCACAACCCGTTCTAGGACTTTCCCTAAGAAAGGGATATTCAATCCTGGTCGGTAATTGTTCAGTATCATTGGGTCTAAGGAGGGCTTTTAAACAGTGGTTTTACTATTGCCTGTTTTAAGGATTCTGTTATCTTGCCCTGTTGCAAGGAGGCATTCACTACTCTTCCTAACCAGTCTGCCATACTTTCTCTGGCAGCTTTTATGATCCACGAGGGCCAAGGATCCAAAATTCATGTGGTGGCCCTCATCTCTCCAAGGTCCTGATCACATAATCCAGGTGTAGGAGCTGAAATTCATCCATTAATACAGAACAAGAGCAGGGTGTTTTATTTACAGGCTCTGGATCAATAGCAACATTCAGGGTAGCCCAGATCTGTTCAATTTTGCCTGCAAAGTGTTGTGCAAATTCTTTGCAGAGAGATACAGAGTGGTCTGTGTTATCCGCTCGTGGGTCAGTGTGTAGCAGACTTTTGACTATTCTGAAGAGCTGCCCTGGGTGATTTTGTGCCAAATCAATGGTGATAGAGAAACATGATTTCCTTCCAAAGGCCTTTCACTGTTTCTTTGTCTGTTTATTAAATTTATTAATTTATTAGTTTTTTAGGTTTATAATACCTTCCAGGCTTTGGGTGGTTTGGGGAAATTTTGGAGGGGAGACTCCAGTTGCCGGAAGCCCTCAGCCAAAAGGATTCTGGGAGTTGATGTCCAAACAGACTAAGATTCCCAAACTCAGGTCCAGCTGTGGTTTAAGAATGCATTTGCCTCAAGTGAGTTTCCAATTCTTCCTGCCTGGAAAAGGGAAAAGCCGGCACCTGTGCTGAGGAGAACAGGTGGGAATGGTGAAAAGTTAGGGATCAGCCCGTTTCTCTCTCTGTGTGTGTGTGCCAAATGCCCCATGGCCAACGCCAAAGAAATCTGTGGCTAATGACAGATTGCAAACCGAGCGAGATGCCAACAGGAGGGGCCCTGGGGCCCTGAAGGAAGCAACCGGTTCGAGACAGCTTGATTGCAGCAAGGAGACAGACAGGCAGACAGACTGGCTGACAGATGAGACATCCCTTAGGCATAAGGCTGGTTCTCAGACAACCAGCATGACGTGGATTACAAGATTAGAGGGATGAGCTGGCATCAAAAAGAAACATCCCTCTGTTTCTTTTTGATGCCGTTTAGATTGCCCAAGAAATAAATGCATGCACAAAACTCCTCCTTGCAAGGATTTGAAAGAATAATGATCAAATTAATACAGAGGAAGGGTATCAAGTAAGGTGGAATATGCCAATGTGTGAAATAAAGACTGGAAAAGGAATATTGAATATAAATGGTTTTAAAGAGAGATGGAATCTCATCTTAGCACATGTGTTTGAGAAAGGGAAAAGTTGTAAGAATTTAATTATATTTCTGGAGAGAAAGGGGGCATGCACTAATATAAAGAAAAATAAGAATATAAATCAGTCTCAAGGGTAGTGGGGAGCATTGGACTGAATACATATTATGTATTCAGTGTTTTTATTTCAATTCATTTCTTTTTGGTTGCTGATTGAAGTTTCTTTTGTCATTGTCTCTTTAGTTGTCATAGTATTGTGTATTATTATTCATGAATTAATAATAATAATAAAAATAAAAATACAGTGGACCATCGTATAACAAACGGTTTGTATAACATAAAATCTGTACAACATAAAAAATTCCAGAGATAGGGGAAATCTGCTTAACAGAATTGCCTATGGGGCAAATCTGTACAACATAAAAATGGTCACGATTAGGGATTACTCTGTTTTCTATGCATTCCTATGGGAAATTTGTATAAAGGAACATTTGCTTAACATAATTTCATTTGGAATGAATTAATTCCTTTCTACAAGGTACCACTGTAAATAAAATCTTCTCCTGGATGTGAACAGATGGTGACCCAGGAAGATGTTAGAAACCAGTGCCTGGAAGAAAAAGCTGGAATGAAAGATTTTTGTTGTACTGCAAGGCAGCAGGGAAGAACACTTACCAGTGCTGAGGAATGTGAAAAGCTTAGCTTTTATTTTGATGTGTTTCTGCATATTCTGGCTGCATTTTCTTCCCATCTTTGTTTTTCGTTCCTCAATTGGAATCCACAAACACAGTTTGGTACCTTTTTCATCATGTAAACACTTATTTGTGCTTTTTACTTCCTTTTATTTCTTTAACACATTTATATGTTGCCTTTCTACTAAAGGACTTGGGGCAGGTTTCTGTCTAATGCATTTTAATTTAATTTAATTTAATTTAATTTAATTTAATTTTATACATATGGGGAGACTAGATGGTGGCAAGTGTTCCTGTTGTACGCATTTGAGATAGGTGTTGGGAAAGGTTGCATGGGTGGGACTTTCAGCACCTTAGGCCATTGTCCCCCTAATGAGCCTATTCAGGGCATTGTCCAACTTATGAGCCTATTCGGACCAGGGAGATGTGAAATCAAGGTGTGCTATAAAATGGAAGAATCAACACTAACTTTCCTCAGACTGACAAAGCTGCTTGGACAAGTAGTAAAACATTTCAATCTCTCAGGAAAAAAGTCCAGTTCTCATGATTCAACTTCCAGATTTCATACAGGTGTAATTTTAAAAGTAGGAATACTGTGGTACTTCATTTCTCTAAAATGCACTATAAGCCTCAGACATTCATATACTGCATCTTCTAACAAACCATAGAAAGTGAGAAAAGTGAGAAAACACTACATCTACCAGGACTATCCAATCTACCCAAGGTTTTTCCCATCTCTGCATTTTCCCAGATGAGGTTGGACTACCATTTGGGATTAAGTCAAAATGTCCAAACAAGAGGCCAGAGGTGATGCCAGGGACCCACAGAGAAGGCAAGATGAAATTCATAACCCCCCCCCATAGGGGCATCAAAGGTACTGTTTACATTTCCCCTTCTCTTTGCAGCCAAAAGCTGGTTTAGGCTTCTTCTGATGGGTTTGTGGCCATTCTGAGTAAATTCAGAGCAGAAACACATGGAACAAGGTGGCAGGCTCTAGGTCACCAACACAGGAGACCAACTTCAGGGATCACACCAGGTTGAAAATTCAGCAGCATTGAAAAAAAGACACCATTGTAAACTGTAGTGTTTATAACCCACAGCCTCATGGAATAATCATCTTTTGCTGCCCGGTGCATCTCAGGAGGAACGGAACCAGGCTGATTTCTTCTTGGAGGAGGTTGTGTCGTTGTGGGTGCCAACATAAAAATCCCTGTCTACTCTCCTTGCCAGGGCACAGTCTGCCCTCTTCAAGGCCAATCCAGCCCAAGGTACAAAGCCCAAAGGAGGAGAGAGCGAGTGTGGACTTTGGCCACATTGCTGCACCTTTGCTGCTTCTGCTCTCGCTCTCTCTTCTTGCCTAGGGTGAGATCCCTAGTTCTGGGGGGGGGGGAGAGGGAGGCTGGGAGCAGAGTGCATTGCGGTGCGTTTACAAGGCAAGCAGGGCTCTGCTTGTCTCAAGAATGTGCAAACGCTTTCAAACACAAGAGGCTCACTCTTGGAGCACACCTGCAAGCAGGGCTGAAGCCAGGGATGCTCAAGGCAAGAAGAATGCCCTTCACTCCGTCGCCAAAAGTTGTTGATCTCTTCTTCCCGAGGGCGTTTATTGCTCGGCTCCAGGCAGGAATAAGCTGCCAGAGGGAGCCAGGCTGGATCTTCCACCTTTGAGAGGGAGGCCGCCTCCATGGGAAAGGGTGGGAGAGTCACTTGTCCTCAAGCAGTTTTCCAACTGCAGTGGAAATTGTGGGGTTTTCCCCCCTTCCAAATTAGGTCCCAGGGAAGGTTGGGCTAGCTTCCTAGGTGCGGGGGATTCTTCTTGGGCAGAGGACCGTTTGACATTGTCAGTCTGTGCCACAATACAGATGGGCCAGAGTGGGGGGGGGGGCATGTGGGAGTGTGACTAAATCTCCCAGAATCCCCCGGCCAGTAACAGGTTTCCCCCTCTTTGCAAAAGAAAAAAGAAAAGAAAAAAGAAAAGAAAAGAAAAGAAAAGAAAAGAAAAGAAAACAAAGACCAGAGTGATCAGAGTGCTGGATTGTGAACAGATAGATAGAATCACTATCTGACTCTATCTATCTAACTGACTTTCAGAGGATCACACTTTCTCCCCCTCTCGCCTTGCCTTCCCTCCCCTCATAGGGCTGATGTCACCGGAAAGTGAGGAGAAGGGAAGCCATGGGCACTGCCTCAAGATCACTGGAAGAAAGGAACAGATATAACCACTAAATGTATAAATACAGTAGGATCCCTCTATCTGCGGTTTCACTTATCCAATGTCTGAAAATATACATAGCATGGTATCTGAGGAAGAGATAGGAGGGTCCCTGGTCATGCCCAGCAGGTAAGGCTGGGGGAGGAATTGTTGGGCCCTTGGTCGCTCTCTTGTGGGGCACCCCAGGAGTCGGCACTCTCCTCTATGCTATTCAACACCTATATGAGGCCGCTGGCTGAGGTCATTCGGAGATTTGGGGTCTGCTGTCATCAGTATGCTGATAATGCCCAGCTCTCTCTCCTTTTCCACCTCTGCAATGGAGGCGGACCAGACCCTTGATCGCTGCCTAGCTGCGGTTCTGTTCCTCGGGGGGGGGGGTGCTGCTGTTGGGTACAATGACCCTCTTCCAAGTCTGGGAGGGACCATCCTCCATGTAGTTGATAGAGAGAAGTGTCTGGGCATTGTCTTGGATCCGGCTTTGTCCCTGGATTCTCAGGTGGCAGCTGTTTCCAGGTTGGCCTTCAACCAGCTCCAGCTTATTGCCCAGATTTGCTCGTAACTTGACGGGGACTCCCTGAGGACAGTAGTGCAGGCACTAGCCATCTTGATGATAGATTACTGTAATGCTCTTTACATGGGGCTTCCCTTGACCCTTGTTTGGTGACTGCAGTGGGTGCAAAGTGCAGCAGCCAGATTGGTGGTTGGTGTGGCCAGATTTGACCCCATCCCCCCAATCTTGGCCCACTTGCATTGGTTACCCGTTGCCTCCTGAATAAGGTTCAAGGTACTGGTTTTGGTTTAAAAAACGCTCCATGGCTTCATGGGACCTGAATATCTTGCAGGTGGCCCGGCCCACCAGAGCCTCGCAGGCTCTCTCGCTCCAGGTGGCCGCCCCTAGGGAGGCCCGTAAGGCTGCCCTGGCTCTTCGGAATAAACTGCCCAGTGGGATTTGCCTTCTTGAGCCCCTCTCTGCATTCAGGAAAGCATTAGAAACGGTGCTTTTCAAAGAGGCTCACAGCAATCGCTGACATTTTATGTTTGTCTATGTTCTGTTTTGTCCCCACCGCCCCTCTTGCCCGGATTACCTGCGTGTGCCTGCTGTATTTTATCTGTTTACCTTCTTTTGTTTTATGAAAGCTCAGCGTTCCTGTGGGAAAGTCAGGACGGTCAAGAAATGCAATAAATACATAATCTGGCACCACCAGTGGTCAGTTCTGGTAATGTATGTTAAAATATTTTTTTCCTGGTTTTCTCCTCCCACTTTATTATACCATATATTTAGCATTCATATATTTAGCATCCATAGATTTCAGTATCTGTCAGGGCCTCCAGAACTAACCCTCTGTGGATACGAGGCTCCTGCTGTAATACACAGATGATTTTTGAGGGGGGAAGTTCCATCTCTATTGTTTCTCCAGGTGTTTTCCCGAGGATCCCTGGTACCACCAGTTGACAGGCAGTTGAAAAACAATTGTGCAGGGATTGCTCCTTCCTTTGAAACATGGTTCTCCACCCACTCCATATATGAATAACCACAAATTTATAAAATGGAACAAAATTTAGAAGGAGTCGTCTTTCCTTCAATGAATACAACAGTAACAGTTTCATGCAAATAATCAACCTAAAGCTACTGTGTTTTAAACCGAACTGGGGATTCTTCCAGCTTTTGCAATCATCTTAGGATCATGATGACTGCTTTAAGAGATGCATCCTATCGCTGGACATTCTGCTCCACCTGTAAATGCCTGGTGCCACCTCGTGTCTGTCAGCTGCCATGACAGCTTTTGGTGTGCAGCCTTGTTCAGGTCTTGGCAGGTGAAAATAAGAGCTGCTTCCCTCTTATACCCCCCACCCCACCCCAACTTCCCTCTCTACTCTTCTAGTGGGCAGGCAGAAGGCACAGCAGGCGACGGTGGGTGGAGCCGAAGGTCAGAGGTTGAGGCAAAGCCCTTCACTAACCCTGTGAACCTTTTGCCAAAAAAGGGAGAGAACCTGGATCTCCCCAGGAAAAAAAAGCAAGAGAACGTTTATGTTGGGGGAAAGAAGGTTGATAGGACCGGGAGGTGCTGCCCTTTTCTTTCCCTGATACCTACCCATTGACTTCCCTACATGTTTGGGACAAGGCCCTAGTAGGTGCACAAACCTAGCCAGCTCACCCGCTCGAAGACGGCAGGCGTGCCCACATATACACACAAAGACTATGGCATCAGCCTGCCCCATGCCCGTCAGTCCAACTGGCACGTGGCTGCTCTAGCCAGCTTCCCAAATTGGCCAACACAGTAGGCTGGAAGTTTGTGTTACCCGTTGCAATGCTTGCATCCTCAGTTGATGCCTTGTGCCCAGTTTTTGGGGTCCATTTCAGGAGTTCCTTCAGTACAAAGGATCAGCAATTCCTTGGCCCTTGTTCACACAAGTTACAACCCATGTGACAAACTCATTAGTGTGTGTGCAATGACTCGGAGGGACATCAGGGATCAAACTCTCACATGGCCACTAAGCTGGTGGACAAGCCTCAGGCCGCTCGCTTCTTCTCCATCTGCCCTTCCTAGAATCATGGAGTCAGCAAAGGGCCCTAGAAGGCTACTGAGTCTGGCCCCTTGCTCAACTCAAGAATCTCAATCCAAATCTATGGGCCAGATACGGCTGCCTAAAGTTCTCTTGAAGGCCTCTTCCTTCTCCTCCTCACCTTAGAACTGCAGAGCTGGAAGGGACCCTGTGGATCATCGAGTCCAGACCCAAGTCAGGAGGGAGGCACAATGGGAAACTGAGCTTCCATCCTCTGGATCAGCAGCCGGATGCCCAAACCACTGAGCCACCCAGCACCCCAGTGTCAGAGAGCTCACTGCTACAGTACTTGCCAGTAAATAAAGGGAGAATCGTAGATGGACAATGCTTGGGAATGGGGGGGGGGGGCTAATACTTTATCATTACTTCAGCCAATGTGGCCAAGAGGCCAAAATATTTCACCCCTTTCAAGAATCCACCTGCAGTTACTGTATAATCTTTCATGGACTCAAAACTGGCTTGAGGTAGCTTTCCTACATGTACAAGATTTTTTAAACAAAAACATCTTATATTTATCTATTTTTATATTTGGGAAATTCTTTTTGTCTCCCTTCTTTTTTGTACCCCTTTCATGGGTTGAGTATTTTTCAATGGAGGCCTATGAAACCTAGTCCTCTGACTTACAGGCAAGATGGGACATGGGAAGGTAGAGACTGGGAGTTGCCTGCAAACACGCTGGTGGCCGTCTGGTGGTCCCAACGGAGGCTCGTTTTATGTCCCTTGCTTTTGCGAAGGGTGCCTCTCGCAGAGAGACTCGGGGGCCAGACAGTCGTCTCAGTTTAGCAGCCTGGAAAGAAAGAGATCCAAGGATGGGCCGGTCACATGGCCCTGCAGTTATCTGACCTCCAGAAGGAGGGGGTTCACCTTCCCTGACCTCACCCTCCGCACAAACCCACCAAGGTTGGCAGAACTGACATCCCTTCAAGCCCCAAGCACGCAATGCCCACTTTCTGATCAAAGCTACCTTTCAGTCTGCCGGGCTCTACGCGCAAACTAACAAACAGCCTTTTCCCGGCCATCTCTTTGGTGTCCCTCTAGCCTGCATTGGGAGAGGCAAGTTCACAGGCCGGGCCTCGGTTCCAAACTACCCCAGCCACAGACATGGCTCCAAGCGAACATCGCTTCATTAGCTTAATGTTTCACTGGCAAGAGATAAGTGCCTTGACATCTCCTTCCCTTGGCATGCAACAAACCTTCCACACAGGGCCAGTCAGGAAAAGGGCTTTTATTCAACAAAGCAGCAAATGGAAATACTCAAAAACCTCAGCAGCATCACCTGGAGTAAACAGCCCCTGCCTGGCAGACCCAAGAACAGGCGACCAAAGCTGCAGAGAGAGAGAGAGAGAGAGAGAGAGAGAGAGAGAGAGAGAGAGAGAGAGAGAGAATATAGCAGAGACAGAAGCAAGGAAAATGGCACAGACTGTCTTTAGTACCTTTGACAATACATCTATGTTTAGGAAGCTTCGAAGACGGTCTGGCTCCCTGCTCTGGGGTGCCCCCCAAACTACTTTCCCTCTGGACATACAAACGCAGCCAGGGCGTCCCCAGCTCCTCGGTGGGAGTGGGGGCGGGGGGGGGCTGCTCTGCATGAGCAGGAGGGGAATCAGTTTATGGTGAGAACATCACTCTGGATTTCCTGGCTGAGCTGGGTCTGGAGGTCGCTCAGCTTCTTCTTCAAGCCTGACAACGCTGAGAGGACGATGGTCTCTGGACGCAAGGAACCGCACGACTCAACGTTGTAGTAAAACCTGTGAGGGGAAAAGAGGCCGCTTTTAAGAGCAAGGAAGAGGTCGGTGCCTCGTTCTGTCCTGGGCAGGCAGGTGAAAACCAGGAGGAGGAGGAGGATTCCTCAGGAGATCAGTTAGCAGGGGAAGATCCAAGGAGACCCCTTTCTCACGGGGGCTGGCTAGGCGTAACAAGCCCTCTTACTTTCCAGATGTGATGGGCTGCAATACTGAGTCTCCAGAGGCAGGTGGCAGGTGACTGCGGCAGCCCAGCACATCTGAAGCATGCGGACAAGCCGCTTCTGAGCGAAGTCTTAGAAAGGGCAGGGTTCAGAGACCAAGCAATGCAAATGGCGGGTGACATATTGCCGTATGAAGTGCAACTGTGAGGAGCAGGTACTCCAAAACACACCACCAAACAATCACAATTGTCAGTTACCTGAAGAAAAAGAGGGCAGCTGCAGCTCCTTTCAGAGAAGAAGCTGGCTAGGTGTGTTGCTCTCTGGTGCCTGTGAGATGGCGCCCTTCGCAGCTGAAAACGTGTGTCAAGGCACCGAGCAGGGGCTTAAGAATAAAAATTCCCCGGCCACTGCTTGGTGCCTTCAACCAGGTACCACCCAGGGGTGTTCCACTACAGCTCCCACTGAATGGAGAGGGTGGCAGGTGCAATTCAGTGTGCTGCAAATGGGGAAAAGGGAATTTAAATATCCACACACTCTGTACCTCTCTGGCTTCCCGTTGGGATCGTATGGGGCCTGAGCTTCATCTTCATCAATTTCCGAGTATTCACTCTTCGGCCTAGAACAAGATAAAAATAAAAATAAAAGAGAGAGAGAGACACACACAGAGAAAGTTAGCATTTGCCTGGCAACCATCGGAGACAGTGTGGTGTAGTGGTTGGCACCACCTGGGTTCAGATCCCCACTTTGCCAGAAAACCCACTGGATGGCCTTGGGGCCGTGCACACTATCTTAGCCTCACAGGGTTTTTGTCTGCACAGGGAGCCACACAGGCTGCCATGAGCTCCATTCAAGGGCAACAAATGCATCCATTGCTCCTTCCTCCTGTCAGCAAAGTGACTCGTGATTGTGCAAAGGCTACATGCCAGCATTCAGTCAGCGGATGAAGGAGACAAAGACCATGTCGGAATGCCAAGAAGTGCACTTGCTAGGCTGATGAGCCCCAGGGAAGGGAAACTCTGCTTCAGGTCCTTGCTTCTTGAGTTCTGAAGCTCACTGGGAAATCCTGGACTTTAAGAAAGCCAATTTTTGTAAACTTAGGGAATTTTTGGCTATGATTCCATGGACTGACACACTGAAAGAGAAGGGAGTCCAAGATGGATGGGAGTTCCTTAAAAGCGAGATATTAAAGGCACAATTTAAAACTCTTCCAAAAAGAAGAAAAAATGGGAGAGGTCTAAAGAAACCGCAATGGTTTACTAAAGAACTTTCAACTCAGCTAACTATAAAGAAGAACAAGTACAAGGAATGGAAAAATGGAAAATGCACCAAAGAGGAATATAAGCAAACAGCTAATATATGCAGGGGGGTGGTAAAAAAAAGCTGAAGCGCAAAACAAACTTAGACTTGCCAGAGAGATTAAAAATAGTAAAAAGGGTTTCTTTAGTTATGTCCGCAGCAAAAGGAAAATAAGGAAATGATAGGCTCTCTGTGTGGCGATAATAACCAGTTACTAACAGGAGACAAGGAAAAGGCAGAACTACTCAACACCTTCTTTGCCTCTGTTTTCTCCAAAAAGGAAGAAAGAGATCCACTGGGACAAAGACTAGATGAGGTAGGATGGGAATTACAACATAGAATAGGTAGAGAGCTGGTACAGGAACACCTGGAAACATTAAATAAATTTAAGTCTCCGGGGCCATATGAATTACACCCAAGGATATCAAAAGAACTGGCGGAAGTAATTTCAGAAGCATTGGCAATAATATTTGAGAAGTCCTGGAGAACAGGGGAAGTCCCCATTGACTGGAGGAGGGCTAATGTTGTCCCCATCTTCAAAAAGGGGAAAAAAGAGGACCCAAATAATTACCGCCCAGCCAGCTTGACTTCAATTCCTGGAAAGATCCTAGAGCAGATTATTAAACAGGCAGTCTGCAATTATTTAACAAACAATCCTGTCATTACAAGCAGTCAACACGGGTTTCTTAAAAACAAGTCATGCCAGACTAATTTGATCTCTTTCTTTGATAGAATTACAGGCCTGGTGGATGAGGGGAATGCTGTGGATATTGTTTATCTAGACTTTAGTAAGGCCTTTGATAAGGTTCCCCATGGTATTCTTCCTAAGAAGTT
>JAHTLZ010000065.1:423855-440175 GCA_023846285.1 Phrynocephalus versicolor
TTATTTTGTAGCCTCACTAATCAACTGGGACACAAAAGTAGAAATGTTCCCCATTTATAAGATATTCCAGACTGAGAATCCCATAGTCATGTTTAAAGTTTAAGCTAACAATCAGAGTTCACAAGTTTTTATAGCCTTAGCTGAATGACAGCAGTTTTTCCAATGGTTTACAGCTTCAGTCTTGAACTATTGACCCTCCATTCCCTTCACTTATACAAGTGTCTCTAGTCTTGCAAAAAACATAATTATAACTTTTTGTGAATTGGGACATTTAAACTTGATTTTTTAAAATTCCAATAAATTTAGTAGGAGTCGGAGTCGGTGCATTGTTTGCCGACTCCGACTCCGACTCCAGGTACCCAAAATTTCTTCCGACTCTGACTGCACAGCCCTGCACATATTTTCTAATTTTATCTAATTTTATCTCTTTGTTGTGTAACCTAGTTCTCTATACAGTGTATGCAACCTGCTTTTGTTTTCCCTCTCTGTTCATGGCACAATAAAAGAAGCCAAAAAATTATTTGAAGAACATTTGCTCAGTGTGTTGTGCTGTTGTGGGTTTGTAAGGAGAATTAGAGGGGTACATTTAGCAGTTTTCAATAACAGGGGATGTAAAGAAGCAGACCAAAAATATATTTTTGTCTTTAATGTGAATGAATTAGGAAGACCAAGATTGTCTTTTTGTACTAGATGCTACTAACAGACAGTTAGTGGTATAATAATGCACTAGCAGTTAGGTTATCTCAAGACTCTTGTTTTTGGGATTCTGCTATGTTTTGCTGTAAAAATTTCTTTTGCAAGGATGTGATACTAAAGCACTCTACCGTCTCACATGTGGGCATGTATAGTATCGAATCTAGTGCTGTTAATTGGAATGCTTTCAGTACTCTTCCTAGAAATGAACCTGCTTGAATGTTGTTCATCAATTTGGAATAATTGAGTTGTAAATGCATGCATCTTAATGTGATGATCTCTGGGTTTAGAAATAATGCCCTGGGATATGATCTAGGATCCTTGAACTGTTTTACTCCTGTCTGTGCAAAGGCTTTGCATTCAAATAATTAAAGGTAATTTCCTTCACTACTTCAGATTGTTTGCATTGCAAATGCACATCGATCATTGTCGATGCATGCATTAATCAGGTGGACCTGCAATGCAGGGCTAGATCTGCTGGTGAATGAATTTTCAATTATTGGCATTGCACAGTGTTTCTTAGTGTGCCTTTTCTATTTCTTGGAAGAGTCTGCTAATAATTAGGTAATAGGATTATGACCATGGAATTTCACCAGTGGTTCTTCTAACCAATGTTCTTCTAAGCAGTGGTGCCAATGGCAGTCAGATGTCCATGCAGTCTTCTTTTTCAGCCTTTCCCAGAGTTCTCAGACTTTGTATCTTCCTTGGAAGTACTAACCAAGTTTGAGCTGCTTAGCTTTCCCGAAAAGTAAACAGGATCAGCTACAGTCAGAGGAAATAGTATTTTTTAAACGCCAGACCACATCTTGCGACATTCTTGGAGTTCTAATGTTCCGGCTAACTACTTAGTGTCCTTCACAAATTGGTCCTCCTCCCCACCCAGTGTTCAGGGATGATTCTTGATGGGAGCAGCCTTGAGTGTGTGCTTTGCCTCTCAGAGCTCATTGACTCTGTCATCGTCTGGAACATTTGCCGGTGCTCCTGCCGCTGCCTTTCCATTGAGGTAGTTAATGAAAAAGAGATGTGAACCGGCTCGAAGCGGAGTCTGGGCTGTTCTTGCCGTCAGTGCCAGCAGACACACTGCTGCTCCTGGAACTGCCAGGAGGAGCAGCCTTAACAGGTGGGAGGGTGTCTGCCAGCAGAAGCAGTCCTGGCCGCCATGCAGAGTCACTCCCGGCCAAAGGCGGAAGCAGCTTGCAAGGAGATGCTGAGGCGACCTCCTGTACTGCATTGCAGGGCATGAAATTGCCTTCCCCCCCCCCTCCATGGTCTGTCTGGCTCTCTCCCTTTGGCTTCTGTAGTCAAGCGTCTGCCCTCTTTATTGGCTTATGGAAGCCTAGTTGCCATTTATGCTAACTGAGAGCTGCCTTACTTGCGCTGCTGAAGCAGGGGAGAGAGATTCCGAGACAGACTGATAGTTTGTCAGCTTGGTGTCTGCCTGGATGCTGAAGCTAAATGGTCAGGTTTTATTTTTCACTTGTAAAATACCTGCAGTCCTGATGAGCGGCTGAGGGGTGCATTGTGGCTAGCTGTGTGTGCTCCTAAAAGGACCCCAGTATTCCTTATATGCAGTTTATTGCCTCTCCTGTAGTAACTTGGCCAGCCAGGGTGTAGGTAAGCTTTACAGTTGTCACAGCATGTCTTCATGGGCATGACTTGAATTTGACAGGTGCATCTGGAGGGAGGGGAATCCAACGGATCTCTCTACAGTATATCACAGAAGTGAGAACACTCCTCACATTTTGTGAATATTTAATTATATCTTTTCATGTGACAACACTGAAGAAATGACACTTGGCTACAATGTAAAGCATTGACTATACAGCTTGTAAAACAGTGTAAATGTCCTGTCCCCTCAAAATAATGCAACACACTGTCATTAATGTCTAAACTGCTAGCAAGAAAAGTAAGTACACCTCTAAGTGACAATGTCCAAATTGGCCTCAAAATGTCAATATTTTATGTGGCCACCATTATTTTCTAGCACTGCCTTTCTAGCACATGCTTGGCTTATATGCTCCATGTCTCTTTCAGTGGTTTGTGATTCTGGTTTGAGCCTTATGTAAACCAGAGTGTGTTGATTGGGATGTACTTGAAAGTTGCATTTTATGGAAATAGAATTTGTGTACAGTATTAAAGTAGAGTCTATGAAGAGAAGAAGAGGGGAGAGCACACAAAGCCTTGTTCTTGTCAGGCCAAATCAGCATGTATTGGTTATTATCTCCATTTATTTATTTTTAATATTTTACCTCACCTTTTTTCTTGGAAAATAACCCAAGGTGTCTGACAATAATGGGGGACAATATGCAGCCGAGAACATTCAAAACCTATTCAAATTATGAATAGGGAATTAGAAGAGGCATCTTACAACATTAAAAGGTATAACAGAACCCAGGGATAGAACTGTAGCTAGCCGAGAATTACATGAGTTCCTGTGGGTTCTTTGAAACAGAACAGCCGGAGACCATCAATATAATGAAATCACTATTCTAAGTTACAAAAATGAAAAAATAACTCATAAAAATCAATTAAAAACATAAAAATACTTATAATAGAATCATAGAGTTGGAAGAGACCTCAAGGGCCATCTAGTCCAACCCCCTACCATGCAGGAACCCCATCACAATATTTCCAACAGATGGCCATCCAGCCTCTGCTTACAAACCTCCAAAGAAGAAGACTCCACCACACTTTGTGGCAGCATATTCCACTGCCAAACAGTTCTAACCATCATGAAGTTCTTCCTAATGTTCAAATGGAATCTCTTTTCCTGTTGTTTGAAACCATTGCCACAAGTCCTAGTCTCTGAAGCCATGGAAAACAGAACCTGTTCCCTCTTCAATATGACATCCTATCAAATATTTAAACATAGCTATCATATCCCCCCTCAGCCTTCTTTTTGAAAGGCTAAACATTCCCAGTTCCCTAAGCCGTTCCTCATAAGACATTTCCTCCAGACCCTCAACCATCCTGGTCGCCCTCCTCTGCACCCGCTCGAGGTTGTCAAAATCCTTTTTAAATAGAGGTGCACAGAACTGGACACAGTACTCCAGGTGGGGTCTGACCAGAGCAGAATAGAGTAGTACTATCACTTCCCTTGATCTAGACACTATGGTTCTGTTGATGCAACCAAGAATCGCATTGGCTTTCCTGGGTGCCGCATCACATTACTGACTCGTGTTCAATTTGTGGTCCACCAAGACTTCCAGATCCCTTTCACAGGTACTATTTTCCAGCCACATAGCCCCCATCTTATATCTGTGCAATTCATTCTTTTTACCTAGATGTAGCACCCTACATTTCCCTCTGTTGAAATCCATTCTGTTAGCTTTGGCCCAGCACTCTAATCTGTCAATGTCCTTTTGGATTTTCATCCTATCCTCTAGGACAGTGTTGGCGAACCTATGGCATGGGTGCCAAAGATGGCACTTGGAGTCTTTTCTGTGGGCACCCAATATTGTCCATCCCCAGCTACCTGTATTCAGGTTTAATTGCTGTACTGGCACTTTATGAAAAATTAATGGGTTTTGAATTGCAGTTTGGGCACTCGGTCTCTAAAAGGGTCGCCATCACTGCTCTAGGGAATTAGCAACCCCTCCCAATTTGGTATCATCTGCAAATTTAATTACCATACTCTCTATTCCTTCCTCCAAGTAATTAATAAAGATATTGAACAGCACTGGACCCAGAACAGAACCCTGGGGCACCCCACTGGTCTCTCCAAGCTGAAGAGAGGCCATTTATGGTCACCCTTTGGGTGCGATCAGTCAACCAATTACAATTCCACCTAACAGTAGCACTATCTATCCCACTTTCTACTAACTTCTTAGGAAGAATACCATGGGGAACCTTATCAAAGGCCTTACTGAAGTCCAGATAAGCAATATCCACAGCATATTTTGTATCAGATACAATCATATATTATTGCCTGAAAAATAATAAAGCCTATGATATCCTCACTAACTTAAATATTATGAAAAATACAAGCCTAAGCTGACTAGGTCTATATCTAACTGACTACATCTTGAAGCAGAATAAAACATGAGTTTCTCACCCATATAAGTACATTTTTCCCTTCTCCCTGATGCGAGAAGCTTCTAGATGTCACGTGAATGAATTAACCAATAGTAGCTTGCTAACTTTCTCTAACATGGCTTATTATGTCTCGACTGTCACGTTCCATAGATAAGAGTCTAGCGATAAAGCTACAAATATGCAGTTAATATTGAGCCTTATGAATCACACTATGTTCCATCATTCTAATTCGATTACAAAAGGTAACATTAAATCTACCAAGAATACACAAAAAGAAAAAATTGAATAAAATTAAATTGTTAAAACTGAATATTCCCTTCCTCTTTTCCTCCAGTGAGTTCAAAGTGGTGTGTGCAATCTTCTCAGTTTTCTCTTCACTGTGACAACTCTGCAACGTGGGCCAAGGTACTCAAAGAGCTTTGTACGCAGGCAGGTACAAAGATCCTTCTATCATTGTAACTACGACACCACATTGGCTCAGAGCCACTGCATGTGAAAGGCCTCATGTGAAAGGAAATTATTAGGATATTTTGTACCCTGACCTGCTTTTACCATTATAACTTGGACTTGTTTCTTGGGTACCCTTGAATGTACAGTATTAGATTTTGGGGTGAATTGCTTTATTTTTATCTGTGTCTGTTACCATTTGATAGGAATTGCCAAATATTGCTTTAGCTCCTACACTAATAATGCACCAGGGTGGATTAAAGTTGATGAATTCAAAAAAAATTGTTAAAAATGGGTTTTAAAAATTTGAATTAGAAGGTAATTTTAATCAAATTTATACCAGGTGCTGTAGGCTCCTGGAGTAGGAACTGGCAAACCACTCCAGTATTCCTGCCAAGAAAACTCGATGGACATGGGGTAACTGAGAGTCGGTCACGACTGTAATGACACAACACACACACACACACACATTTTAGTGAAATGGTTTTGGAGGAAAAAATCTATCTAAATATATTTTTTTATTTGTAGGTATATATGTATGATGAAAATGATGATGTGATAAAGGTTGGGTATAAGTAAATAAAACCTTGTACAGCGACTATGGCCACTATATGTGTAAGTTTGTAATAATTACTAGTACTGAAGTTGATACCCAAATGATGTGGGTTAAATAAAAAGATTCAAACACCTTTTAATGCAAAAATGTATTCTTTGCATTTTACAACAATAACAGTAAACTCAAACTTCAGTAAAATAAAATAATGCCTGATAAACATTTACATATCACAGTCATATGTTAAGTTCACAAATTTACAATAGCAATATAAATTAGTTCTTGTAACATTTGCTAGATAACAAAACAGTTAACTAAGCTTTTACCTTGTTTCTTTCACACTTGCTTATATTCCTAGCAAGACAAATAACCCTTCTGCGTTGACTTAGTGAAACAAACAAGGTTAAAGTTGAATCCTAGTCAACATATAACATTTGCCACTTATAAAACACAGCCTATGACTTTACCCATACAGCAAACATATTACCAATACAGCAGAGCAACACCCAGTATAACTGGAAATTGAACCATGGCAACTGGACTTCTTTTTCTTGAGAGAGAGAAACGTTTCGCTGCTCATCCAAACAGCTTCATCAGTCTGAATAAAGCTAGCTGTGAGTCCTCCATCTTATAGTCCGCTTTAACCAAACTCTGAGATGCAGAGGGCCTGACACGCTGTGGTCCTTGGGGTCATGAAGAGTCGGACATGACAAAATGACTGAACGACAAATATGTTGTGAAGTAACCCCACATCATTATTCCTGGCAAGTCTGAATAATGTTGATTCTGTTCTTGAAAATGACATCATAGCTGAAATTCTTACCTTATTTTGAGAATGATTCTGTAGAAGATTGGAATGGATAAATTATCACTTGAAAATATGGACTTTTTTCAGAAAAATAATTTCTTATTTATTTTTATTATTTTCATGATGGCAGTGTAGATTAACAGTAGCTATAGCCCAGCTATTTCTCTTATTTTAACACAAGAGTTTTTGTTTTTCCTGTTCCTCAATAAATGTAATATTGTAGTAAATAAAGGCAGATTAGCAGATATTTTCCTTCTGTCTGTGAAGCGTTGTTGCGTTACGGATCACACGGACACAGAGTTTGGGGGTGCAATCCTCTGGTGCTCAGGCAACATTCCTGTTCGTCTCTCTGGGTTTCCATGGATGTCTCGGTGTATGTATGAATGCGTGGAGGCATGCGTGTATGTGAGCATGTGATGATGGTTATTCCTACTGCCTGAGCAACCAGTCTTTATTAAGAGAGTAAGCCCAATAGATACAGGAAGACATCCCTCAGTGGGAGGGGAATGCAAGCCTTATCTGTGAGACCATACACAGTAAACAGGTACACAATGGCACAGGAAATACATTCCATGGGTGGGAGGGAAATGCTCCCTAGCTAGTGAGCGATTACTGATAAGGGGCTTTCTGGGCCTCAGCAGATGTATCCTGATATCCTGTTTTCCTGGCCTCCTTGCCTACTTCAGCACATCCTGGTATCTGCTTGGTCCTGGGGACTGCTGGGAAATATATGTCAAGCAGCCCTCCTAGGCCTTCAGTTTCCTTTGTGCTTGACCAATCTTGGGGCTCAGAAATATGGGCAATGATATTACCACAAAGCGTCGCACATTACAGTCTCTGATTCATTTGCAGACGTGAATAAGAAGTGGTGATAAAGCAATACAGTATGCTCATGACTGTGGTGGTGCTCTGAGGAGACCTTTCGTTCCTTTTTGAAATGTCCTCTCCTCCTCCTTTCTTTAGGTTTCCCCCAATTTGTCAGCAGCCTTGCAGATGGATGCGGAGGGTTTTGGGGAGCTCCTGCAGCAGGCGGAGCAGCTGGCCGCCGAGACCGAGGGCATCGCGGAGCTTCCTCATGTCGAACGCAATCTCCAAGAGATCCAGCAGGCAGGGGAGCGCCTGCGTTCTCGGACTCTCACTCGCACCTCGCAGGAAACGGCAGATGTCAAGGCGTAAGTTTTGGGGCATCCTTAAAGTTTTCTGTGGATGTGATGCAGGCTCACAATTATATCCTGTCATGAAATAAAACGTGGTGCCCTAAAACTCCAGGGGCTTTCTTTATCTTTAGAAAGTGCCTGTTATCTTATCCTCTCCTTTTCTCATCTCTGTTATAGGTCGGTTCTTCTTGGGTCCAGAGGGCTTGACATTTCCCACATATCTCAGCGGTTGGAAAGCCTTAGTGCAGTGACCACATTTGAGCCTCTAGAGCCTGTGAAAGACACCGATATACAGGTAGGGAGGGCATGCTTGCACAACTGAATGGTTAAAAGGTGCTATCACAGTGTTTCTCTCTCTCCAGGACTGTGTTCCTGATTTCTGCGTAGCTTGCAACACCTTATATAGGTATTGGGATGTCTCCCCCACAGTTTCTTTTTTTTTAAATTATATATTTTATTTCCAATGCAAACAAATTGGGGAAAGGGTGTAGGAAAACATAAAAGGGGGGGGGTACAAAATACAAAGAGGTGTGAGTTAGTAGTCACCTGTATCTAATTGCCAATACTTTCTACACATCTAAACTGACTCATATTTATCATGAAGTATATACAATAGTGCTTTTTCTTAGTTCTCTAGCTTTTGTTATTATATTCTCTCTTCTTCATCCATATATAGTATTTTTCCCAGACTTTATGATGATTGTCCTTCCTGGAAACATCTAAACATTCAGATAATTTATCCATCTCTATTGTTTCTAAGATTTTAAACATTAATTCCTGTCCAGATGGTATACCAGGTTCCTTCCAGTATCTGGCAAAGACTAATCTTGCTGCGGTTATTATATGAATAGCCACGTCCCTTGTTCTGGTGATTCAGGCATCATGTTCAATAGGAAGATCTCTGGTTTAAATTCAAGACGCATCTCTAAAACACCTTCTACAATTTGTTTGACTAATACCCAAAATAATCTCGTTTTTTTACCACTACATATGATAAAACGAGCCCTCCTACTGTTTACATTTCCAACATAAATTTGAGATTTGAACATTCATTTTTGCTAACTTAACCGGAATCATATACCACCTATAAATCAATTTATATATTTTTTCCTTGAAGGTAAACGACTTGGTTAATTTCAGGTTTCTCTTCCATATTTTTCCAATTTTTCAAACCTTTATTTTGTGCCCATTTAACCATATATTCCTTCACTGTCTCTTCCTGAGTATCAAAGTCAAGTAAAAACGTATATAAGCATTTAATATGTTTTTCTTTTGTTTCTATAATAATTCTGTTGGAGGGTATATTTTCTAAATAAAACCCCACAATTTCTTGTTAAGGTTATTTTTAATGTTATTTAAATGTTTTGATGCTTTAGATACTGGGGTGCAATGTTCTGTGTATCAGATTATTGTTGGAGGAGAGATGGTTAGAAAAAATCAAACATTTTTTAAAAAAAGAATATAGTAGATTTGTGAACGTCAATAGCAAATCTTCGGTAAAGTAGGAAATTGCACATTTCAAGTCTATCTTTCCCTCTCTTCTCTGACTCCTGTTGCTTTAATGAAGACGAATACCACAGTGCTATGATTAACATAGAAGATAGAAGACTGCAGAGATTAGTTCTGTGTTCTCTCCATAGTCTTTCCATAGCTGCCTATTTTTCCCCCAATCTCATACAGTGGCTATGAGAACACATGAAGTATTTCTGTCCTCACTACTCTGAGCCATATTATGGATAATAAGAGTTTTTGAGCCGTTTTCTTCTCTTTCCAGTTCTAGGGATGCACAAAACTTAAAGGTTCAGGAGGAGCACTGGTTCAGGAGGATGGCTGGATGTGATTTGCACTGGAAAGCTTTTTCCGTGCTTGTAGGGATGTGCCAAAGAGCTGTTCCATGGTTCACATGCGGATAAGAGCAGCTATTGAAGAAGACTCACTGGGATGCTGTTACCAGCTCTGTGGCCTTGTTCAGATTTAATCTCATGGTTTACGTGTATGGGAATAAGCTGCAGACAGCCGTGGCTTTTAGTCTTTCTCTCCAGCATGGCTGTGGAAATGGGCTTAGAAGTTCTTGCTTCAGTTTCAGATTTACAGCCGTTTCTTGTGCCATGCAAATCAGGACAAACCATGCTTATCCTTAAATAAGGGTCTGTCAGCCCTTAGTGTAAGTATCTTATAACCCCATATTTGCAAACGTGAGGCTTGGCATTCCACTTCATGTGTGCCTTTACCATATTTGAGATGCATCCTGCAAAATCATTGTAGGAGGCAAGCGACTCAGAGCTTAGCAGAAGAAGATTGTCTCTTTTCTGCAGCCCTTCTTTTCCTCTTGCACCATTTTGTCTGATTTTGTCTTGACGTTGCTGCTGCATTTC
Source organism: Phrynocephalus versicolor (assembly GCA_023846285.1). Classification (NCBI taxonomy): domain Eukaryota; kingdom Metazoa; phylum Chordata; class Lepidosauria; order Squamata; family Agamidae; genus Phrynocephalus; species Phrynocephalus versicolor. The sequence goes on from JAHTLZ010000065.1 coordinate 433,924, forward strand.
ATCCCTTAGTCTGCATTTAGGGAAATTCTAAATTAATCTGCCTGGAATTAAAGATGACATATCCTCTAAATGAGAAACACATCTCTAGCAATAAGGACAGTGATGTTTGCTAGGACTGCTTTTGTCAACAGTTTCTCCCACCCCCACTCCTTGTTTTTGCATTTTTTGGTTTCAGACATGCCAGTAAGTTGACAGTCTTAATAGTATTATGTAAAACCTGTTATACAGAGCTAGATGCTTTCCTCCTGTGGTTATATCTGCAGGGAATCGACTTTGTTCTTTAGCTGCTCAGAGATGATCTGTTAAAATATTTCTTGGTTATTTTGTAGTCGGCACACATTATTTTTTTCTTTTGGTCCTTTGGTGTCACAATGGTTTGTACAAAATAGCCCTCCAGCTTGCATGCATCTCTGATTAGGAAACAGTGTGCTTACCAATTATAAGTAAGCATTTTGGGAAGGAAAGAAAAAAATGTGACAATTAGTGGTGAGTGCATCTCTTTTTACATCTAAGGTGAATCTGATGCTTGAGGCAACTTTTGGAGCCCCCGGAGGGCCCATGAAAGCTTAACTCAAAGATACTGCACTATCAAATATTTGCTCTTAATTTTATTTATTAGGAACAAATCGTGTCCCTCAGTGCTTTAAATCTGTGAATATTTTAAGCCACCCAGGTGAGGTTATTTGGAAGTTGAGTCATAGCATCTGGACTTCTTTTCTTGTGAGATGACAAAGCCACTTGGATGAGTAGTGAAACATTTTGATCTCACAAGAAGTCCATTTTCCAGGACTCAACTACCAAATCCCTCAATGCTTGTTTCCTCATAGCCGTGTTTGTCTTTTTCTCCTTTGTGCATGCGAGGAAGGTGAAAGGAAGCTGTGCTCCTTCTGGGAGGTTGCCTTTGCTGTGTTTTATCTTGGTCTAGTGTTGGTCTTGGCTAAGCTGTCTGGCTGTCAGAGAGAAATGGCAAGGCAGGAGTGCTGTCCATTACACATGCAGAGAGAACCTGACCGAATTGGAGGGGAAGGCATCTCCCCCTTCAGCAGTGATGGTGAGGCAGAATCCCACCCATGCCTCCCTGGAGGGTAGCGGGCCAGTGTAGGTGTGTAGGAGAAGCTGTGTGGTGCAGTGCTGCCCCCTCTAGGAGAAAGGAGAGGCCCAGGCTTGCAGGAGGGACATTGGGCGCTCTGTCACGGCTGCCATTCAACATCTGTCGCCAGAGGCAGAGTTATCCTATGTGAGGGGCTGCCATTCTCCAACCTGTTGAGTTAAAGGCTTTGGGGATCTCCTTTGGTATTGCACATGGAGAGGCAGCTTTCTTAAGAAACTGATTTTGATGATGCCGTAAAAATAAAATAATGTATTCTTTTTACATAGGAGTTTTACTCTTGTTGGTGGTATCTTTTTCACTTTAAAAACTTCTCATGTGGTGTCAAAAATGCATCGAAAGCAGTTACGAGTCTCCACTTATTTTTACGAATGTCTCTTTTAGACCTTTGGATAAAAAAAATGTGGGTCATCACTGCAGTCCTCATACCTTGGTAGGTATTGACTGCAGAGCTTTGTAGCTTAGAAGAAACCCTCACACCAGCATGCTCCTCTGGGCGTGAGGTGATTTATTGCACTGGCTATTTCAAGCAGAGTCACTCTTGAGTCAGAGTGCTTTATGACCCCAAGGTGAGAACACTGCACTTCCTGTAAACCACCAATCTGCTGTTCCCTTGGTCATTTTACCTTTACTTGTGGCTGGCAAGTGGGAAGAAGAACCCTCTAGTCCCGTGTAAGAAGTTCTTCTTGAAGGAGGGCCATTTCCCTTTCAGCTGTTGAAATATTATATATTTTATTTCAGTGAAATCTCCCTAAATGTTGAGGAGTATTCCTTCATGATTAGGAAAAAATGATCCTCCGTATTTTAAGTTACATAAACTTACAATTCCGTTTACAACAACAACAACAACAACAACAACAACAACCAACAACAACAACAAGGTAGCTATGTTGGGCAATGGGAACAACAGCAACAAACAATACCTAAACAAATGTGTTACTGTGTTGCACCCCAACATCACAGGATGCAGCAGAGAAGATGATTGTACAACAGCTGCAATCCTGAGCAGCAGGAATTCAGCGGTCATATGATCGGTTTCACTGGTATTTTGGAATCCCTAAGTCGGAAGAAGCTATTAAATGTCCCAGGTTTTCTTTGCTTCCGTCTCTGCAGTCCTAGTTGAGAGAGCAAGGCGGGGGGGGGATGGGCCAGCATTTGCCTCCTCATCTTAGACCCCCTCTTTTTTTTTGTAAGCAAGCAGGCAGTCCTCAAATGCCTCTTCAGTGCAAGATGCAGGCTGGGTTCCGTGCCTGTCCAAAATGTAGTCTTTGGTACGCTAATGCACTTCATTAATATTTCATTTGGCATTCTGAGTTCAGATCATAATCTGTTGTTTCCAGAGGGCCTCAGTGGATATGTCTTGGGTTTCATCATCTGAAACCTCTGCAGAAAATAAGAGCTTTCCCGTTATGGCCAGAACAGAACGTGCTAGGCAAGAGTTTGCCTAGTTTGCTTCTGAATGCTCTGCTCTGAGTTACCAAAAGCAGATAAATCTTACAGTCTAAATCTATATATCTTTAACAGCTTCTGATGGATCTGTTCTGTATAATTGGTGCAAGAAAGGAAGCCATGGAAGTACAGTGCACCCTTGTATAACATACAGCTTGTATAACATAAAATTTGTACAACATAAAAAATTCCAGAGATAGGGAAAATTTGCTTAACATAATCATCTATGGGGAAAATCTGTACAACATAAAAACGGGATCACTCTGTTTTTAATGCATTCCTATGGGAATTTGTATAAAGGAAAATTTGCTTAACATAATTTCATTTGGAACGAATTAATTCCTTTATACAAGGTACCACTGTAGTACTGGTTTTTATTTTTAATTTATAAGTTCTAAGCTGAAGTTCAGCGTTCTTCGGGTCTTATTTTAAGATCCCTTAAGTCAGTCATATGTTGTAAAATAATCATGAGGGTACCACTTATTGCTTACTAGACATCAGCAGATTCAGGAATGTTCTGTCAGGATATAAAATACACCATGTTGCAGGAAAGATGTCTCATTTCCTGGTTTGTTTGACTCATGTATTCATGCTGGTTTCTGTAGAACACAATTTACAAGAATGGCTAGTTTCTATAAACTTGAGTGATCTCAAACCAAAATTTGTCATAACCTTCCAGTGTGAAAACAGAAGTGAAAGCTAATGTTCTCTTTGTGCTGGAAGAATCAAGGAAAACACACAGATTGGGTGCTTCTGTATATACTTCTAAACAATGATTTAGTGTGCTGTCCCTCTAGGGCAGTGTGCCCACTCTTCCACATAAACGGACAATATGGAAAAGGGAAGCACCCTTCATCACCTTCAGTTATTTTTGGTTCCATTGCAACAGCCAGAAGATACTGTTTACACTACAGTATTTTGCAAGCCTACAGCAGGTTGGGAATCAATGCTGTCCAGGGGTGGTCTCCAGGGCTGTCCCAGGGCTTACGTCTCAGCAGCAGAGACGGGCACAAAGTGTTTCGTAGTGCTTCGGTCCAGCTCATATGCTTGGCTCCTCCGGCTGGCTGCCCTGCTCACAAGTCTCAGCTTGCCTCCTGAGCTGCCTTCCATCACTGTCTATTATTCAATCTGGACTGGAGCCTGTACTTCCCTGCCCCGTCTCCTCTGGCAGCCGACCACTTAGGCAGGAAGGCAGAATGGGGATTCCCCTGCGCAGCCTTTGAGTGGTCCGGTGCCAAAGGAGGCGGGGCAGGGAAGCCCAGGCTCTTGCCTGAACCAGTCAGCTGGTAGTGGAGGGTGACTTGGGCACCACACGGAGGCTTGTGAGTGGGGGAATCAGCTGGGAGGAAAGGGATAATACATGCAGCACCTGTGGTGCTTTGCGTATGAATTGGGCTGCAATGCCTGGAAGCACTTTCTGCCCATCTCTAATAGCATTTTACTCAGTTTACTACAGAACAGAAAAAACAAATGGGGGAAAGTCTTTTACATGTGAGCACTGCTGTGGTTAAACTGCAGTGCTGCAGGCAAAACTCTGCTCAAGTCCCATTTTCAACCCAAGGTGGCCAGCTTGAGATTCACTCAGCCTTCCATCCTTCTCAGGACAATGAATGGGTATCCAGCTTGCTCGGAGAAACAACGTGTAATTAAATGGTAAACAGCCCAAGTGACTGTTTTAAGCACAGTGGGATTCTATATAAACATCACATTTTCTTTTTTGCTTTTTAGTGGAACTGTTGGTTCTGTTGTTAGCCAAGATTTCTGCCCAAGCCACCACCACCCACATTTCTTATTCTTAAAAAAAAAAAAAAGTCACCGCCACTTACACAACACTCATTTGGATTCACCAATGATATGGTTTGGTTTTAGGCGCTGCCCCTGTTTTCTGTGCAGCTGGCAATGTGTCATTGTTCTGCCTTATGAACAGCATAGATAGACTGTCATGTAACCGAATGATTAGAATCATAATACTGTACTTAAGTTAAGGATGCTGTTACAATCCAGACTGAATCATATTACAGACCAACACCACTCAGTTTCTGTGGGCCATAGCTCTTTAGAAGTCTGTGTTTTGTAATTCCAGTTTCTTTTTACTTACTTGACCTGGTATTGAGACACAAGACCTGCTCAGGCTCCAATAATTACCCACTTTCTTTGGACAACAAGTGCTGTTGATTCTGACTTAAAGTTTTGCCTGGCATCCGCTCAGTTTCATGGGTGAAATGGCTTCTCTTCAACCTTGTAGACAGGGGGATTCCCATTCTGTTGCCACTTGTTGCTTTTTTCCTGATCCAGTAAGGCTGGTTAAGAAATTTCACACTCAATTGAGAACTGCTTAAAACACAGTAACAAGACAGGAGTTAATACCGCGTTCCCCCAAAAATAAGACACTGTCTTATATTTATTTTTTCTCAAGAAGACACACTAGGGCTTATTATCAGGATAGGGCTGATATTTAACAAATGCATAGAAATCCTGCTAGGGCTTATTTTTTGGGGAGGTCTTATTTTCAGGGAAACAGGATATCTTGTTACTGATTTTTGCCTAGCTGCTCAGCTGCCACATTAACTTGGTGTCTGAAAATTCAGCTTTTTTTTTTTAAAAAAAGAACTCTTTCTTGAGCACAGATATGTCATATTAAAGCCCTTAATAAGTTAGGAATGTAAATTGGTTTTGATAGCTGGAAAACTAAGTTGAGCTCCGGCTTCTCTGCTGAATTGTTTGAAACTAACATTAGGCCTTTTAATGGAAGTCTGGTTTCAAAGGATGCAGCATATCTTACGGTAATCCTGAAGCATTGATTGTTGACTTATTTGTAGACGTTAATACAGAATCATTTCCTTTCCTCGGTGCCTTGAACGTCCATTAGTGCTTTGGCTTTGGGCCAGGATAGGTTGCAGTCCTGCAGTTTGTAACGGACATTGGCCATCCATCCTACCGTACTAATGTGGGTTTAATTTTAAAAGCAGATGAAGCCTGCAGTTTCCTTTGTTTTAATATTTATTGTCCTGCCAATACTAGAAGAAAGGGCTCTTTAGTATGCATTACTCAGGTTTGTCCTATGAGAAGGGGGTATCAAGCCAAAGATACAAGCACCCTTTTAACATCTGTATCTTGCCTCATAGAATCTTTCCTACCCACCCATTTCTCTTCTCGCCTTGCCTTCTGCATGATTAGAACCATTGTTATCTATTGAAATTTTAGTACATTATAAGAAGAAAAGCCCTAACAGTTGCTTTGTGTTTGGATGAGAAGATGAAAAAAGGAGTCAGTTTCCAGGATTTTCCCTTGTGAGATGTCGCTGTGTGAAGAGTAATGAGTAGAAGGTATCCCATAGAGACCAGTGATGTCGAACCTTTTAGATACCGAGTGCCCAGACTGCGATTCAGAACCCACTATTTGACAAAGTGCCAATACAGCCATTTAACCTGAATCCAGGTGGGCTGTGAAGGGGTGAGGTTGGGTGCCCACTGAAAGGGTTCCTTTGAAGGGCCACCTTGGGCACCTGTGCCAGAGGTTCGCCAACACTGCCATAGACCATCTTGATGGCTGCCATTTGGTGTTGCCATCGTTCAGCCGTAGCCACGTTTTTACAAAGGAAGCAGAATCCCCTCACATGAAGTGTAGAGTTCAAAATAACTTGAGAAAGAACTTGTTGAAAACAAATGTCATTATTCTTGCCAGTTTCCTTCTCT
>JAHTLZ010000065.1:440675-476893 GCA_023846285.1 Phrynocephalus versicolor
ACCTCAAAGCAGTGTGCAACTGATTTCACACAAAAAAATTAAAACACATGGAAACATTTTGTTTTTATTTACCCCCTTGCCTCAAGTGCAACATGTAAGTCAAAATCCTTTAAGTTGATGACAACAGATTAATATATATATGGTAATACCCATTAAACTGCAAACAATAGAACACAAATCATGGGATAATCAGTTGAAGCAATGAGAAGCGGCAACATTTACAATCAGAGGTTCAGAGGACCATTCTCAAACAGGGCAGCAGTGTCTATTCCAAAAAGAGGCTTGAAGTGGGGCATTAACAGGCACCTACCGGTATATCAGACCCACCTATTGGGGGGGTGCAGGGGGGGTATGGCCTGAAGATGGCACCCAGGGAACTATTAATAAATCCAGGTCCCTCTTCATCCCTCCTGTGTTGATAACTTAGCTTGAGGAATTTTCTGGTGATGCAAACTGCAAGAGGCCTCAGCTTTGCTGCCCACACCCTTGGTTTGAGCCTTTTTACTTTACATAAGGGTAATAAAACTGGTCTTTCCCATGTTTATGTTTGGTAGTCTGGCTGAGTAACAGTTTCCAAAAATATAACCATGTGTGTCAGTTTCAGTACAACAAACAATTAAAAAGAAAACTCGTGGCATTTTAAAAAAAATCTGCTACCAGATTTTGCTTTAGAAGGCGCTTTCATGGAGTACATTCCACTATCTTTTGTGTGGACATCCATGGATGCATGTATTGTATGTATTCATATTCATATATACAATTACTAGAACAACAGGGAATCTCATGACGTCTTGACATGGACATTCACAAATCGTACCCTGCTTCTTTGGATATTGTTCTGCACATCACAAAAGCTTGTGTCAAATGAAACCTATTCAGTCTTTAAACCACCCTATAATTTCCTGGTTTTGCTGCAACAAACTAAGAGTGGCTGCTACCCCTGCCCCGAAAAATTATATTATTAATGTGTTATTCCTAATAACAATTTAGGGATGCAAGAACAGGTGTATACAACTGTTTCTCTATGCAGCTCCATCCAACCAAAGTTTCTCCTTCAGAAGCTAACTATACAATGAAATAGTTTTAGGGAATCAATTCTGTTGCCCTATCCTAAGTCTGATTAGCTCATGGCTGAGCTTCTTAGCCATACTGCAAATTAACTGTAAAAGTGGCTGTTGTTAAATAATTGGGAGCCTTTGAAATTTTTTGACCTACAGCAAGTCACCTAGAGATCACCCTATGCTATCTCATTCACCTTCTTCCCATTCTTGCTATAAATATTCATGGCCCTTTCTCAAAACCTCTGGGCTTCCTATGTTGGTTGTCTCTTTTCACAGCAATTTGGTGCAGCTATTGATGAGGAGACTTTGTTTAGCCCTTTCTCAGGATTGTTTTGGAGGTGAAGTGGCCCCAAGGGAAGGGTGCAGAGTGTACCTATTAGAGTACATAACTGTATTGAGAGGCTGACAGTCCCTTTACTGGGTGCACTCTTTGGCCACCTTGCAGAGGTCTTCTTAAGTCTTCCCCTGCTCCTGAATGAACAAAGGGCCTTGGGAAGCTCTCGCTATGAGACAGGGCAATGGAAAGGGAGGGGTGGCCTTTTCGAGACATGTTGCCTGCCGTTTTGTGCAGCCTATACCTGGCAAGGAATTTCGGAGCAGCAAATGAATCCATTCTTTTTAAACCCCCTTTGTTTCTTTCTGTTAATCAAGGTGAGCTACCTGTCTGCTGATGAGATGTCTCTGCAAATTTTAGAACATTTTAAACTGATAAATCTCTTTTTAAAAAAATATGGGTAATAGCCAACTGCCACTTAATTATGAATTAAAGTGGAGGTGGTTCCGTTCTCTCAGTTTGTTAAGAAGACACCTCCTCAAAGTGTTTGTAAAATAGTGACTTACTGGATGAAACCGTCCTACTGTAAGGATTATGCTGACTTTTTTTTTTATTTCATGCACCAACCCATTTGCCTGATAACCTTAAAAATAGCACCCATATTCTCTTAACACCATATAAAAGATCTGTGACATTTTGTGGCTGCCGCTGCAAGATTACCATGTGAGCTACAAATAAAGTAATCCTTTGCCAGAATGGAAAACTGCTTGAAAATTGTGTGTGTGTGTGGGGGGGGGGCATTCAGCAGCTTGACCACCATATTGGCAGGCTTTGGAACTAAGAAATGGAGCAATATGTATGATATTTTGTCACATATTCAGAGAAGAAACAGTGGAGTTCTGGGAATTTGGTCCAAAATTGTTAGTCCATCCAATAAGCAGTGGATCTTATAAATGAAGTTGTCTTATGATTGTTTCCTAATATTAAGCTACCAGGGTTGGGTTTGGAATTCATGCCAGTTCAAACAAGGATCCTGTTCAGACAAGTATTGATAATAAAATTGGTAGGTGTATGTGTGTGTGTGTGGGGGGGGAAGCAGAAGTGGAGCAGAAGTGATGTGTGAGAGAGAAAGGGATGGAGGTGGTTTGCATGTGTGTGTATGTGAAAGAAGTTGCATGTAAGGGAAGGAAGCAAGTGATGGAGTATGTGTGAAAGAAGAAAAGAAAAGAGGTGTGTGTGAAGTTATGCACATGTATGAAAGTGTGTGTGTGTGTGTGTGTGTGTGTGTGTGAACGGAGAGAGGGAATGACCACTGGAGCTTAAACCCCCTTTTGGCTCACCATGGTGTTATGCAAAAACCTTTTGCCTCAAAGGCACATTCCCTTTGAACAGTCTGCATGAGAGAGTCCTTTGAATGTAATATCCCTTTGATTTCTACAGGGAAGTGTGTAGCCTTGCAGTGATACTGCACTTTTTACTAGAGAGAGACTTCCTTGACCCCCCTGCCCTGAAAGTAGCCTGAGAATAAACCAGCAGTTTTGCCTTCTCTATTTTAAAAAAGAAAACCCGAGGTGCTGCGGTATCAGCAATTACCTTCAACAGGACACGGAAAGAGGATTTGATCATTGATGCAAAAGGCTCAGTTTCCAGACTGACCCAGCCCTGTGCTGAAGAGACCTGGCACATTGTGCCATGTTTAACTCCAGAATCAAAGAGACACCCTCTGTCTTTCCAGTCAGTTCCAAAGCAGCGTGGAGAACCTTGAAGCTCTGAAGTGCAGGTGGATTGCCTCTCCCTGGCCAAGCAAGCAAGCAAGCAAGCAGCTGCAGCTTTCACAGCCGAGGCAGAGGCAGAACCACCTCGTTGGCAGTGGAAGTGCAAAGGGTGCATGGAGTCCCGCTTGGGTCATAAGTGGATCCCACTCTACTACAGGTGCAGCAGAATTGAGAAAGGAGCACTTAGTCTACCCTCCTACACTGAGTAAGTGTAGTTGGGTTTTGAGCACTCTGGGGGGCTTTATGTCAAGCTCACCTTTTTGCTGTGAGTTGATGCCTTGAAAGTTTCTTATTTTCTTTGTTCGGTGTTAAAATAATTTGAATATTCACAGCACCTCTTCATGTAATATGGACCCCCCCCCCCAGCAAAGCAAACTACTAATGAGAACAGTGCCTCTAGGATAATGGACACTTGTTGTTCTTTGTTTGATTGCATCTCAATTGTCAGTTGACAGCCAAGAGTGCAATTAATGCCCCAAGTTGTTTGTTAAAACACTTCTAATTAAAACTGGTTCCTGCTTCTCCCTCATGCGTTATAAAAGCAGGCATTCTGATAGACTGCTGAACTGGGAGCAAGCTCTCTTTTCAGCCCAGTAAAGGACGCTATTAATTGGTGATTGGAGTTTTTCTGGTAGACTCTGCATACCCCAGGCAAGGACCAGCGTTTGCTGAGACTTAGATCAAAGATCCACCCACTCCACCACTCCAGGAGGGATGTTTCCCTCTTCTTTACCAGACTTGTCTACACGGCAGTCCCCCTGGCACCATCCATGACCTGGAAACCCTTGGCTTGCAGAATTCTGTGCTTTCAAGTGCCGGCATCTATAATCCTTTCATTGAGCCTGGAAATCTCCAGCATGAGTTTGGAACCATTGCTTCTTTGCACTTAGGCTTCCCCCAGAAAACTGGACTATCGCTAGACGTCTTGCCAACCAGCAAGTGCTAAGTATTGGATCTATAACTGTTGCTGTGCGCCTGACTAGAGATGCAAAGGCCTGGAAAAAAAAACTGGAAAATTTTGGAAAAAATGTTTCCCCCCCCCCCGTTTTTTTCCTGAAAAATTGAAAAAAGAAAAATGATTATAGAATGTTTTATTTTAACATGGTGAATAAAATATTTTAAGACAGGGTGTTGAAATATTTTCCAAATCACTTATAAAAATATTATTGAAAATTAGTCCCATTCCTTTCTATACATTTCTCCTCTCTTCAGTTCTTTTTATGAGAATGAGGGTTTTTTATTTTTGGTTAATACTGTGAAGAGGAAATATGAATAATTATCAATTCTGGATTTTAAACATTGTTTTGTAGAGGTTTTTTGTTCCACCTAAACTAGTAAACTGTTCAGAAGATTTGTCTATGAAGATTCTTAGTCATCCAGGTGAGTTTATCTGGAAGTTGAGTCATGGCTATTGTACTTCTTTTTCTTGAGAAATAGAAATGTTTCGCTGCTCATCCAGCACACCTCCATTTGAAGGACAAAGGGCACTCATTCAAAGATGAGGATGTACACATATTAGACAAAGAAGATAGGTGGTTTGAAAGAGGAGTAAGGGAGGCCATTCATGTGAGCATTGAAACCCCCTCCCTCAACAGAGGTGGTGGGCTCCGGCATAGTCTATCTGCTACTTATCAGGGTGTGCTTTCCAAAGTACCCAGACAAATCAAAAAGCATTCATCACCAAGGCCATAGCTAACAATTCATACTTTAAAGGTTTCAACACCTTAGGCCATTGTTCACCTTAAGGCTATGGATACTATTGTCTCCCTAACGAACCTATTCAGGCCATTGTTCATCTTATGAGCCTATTTCAGACCAGGATGACAAAAGATCAAAGCTGACTATAAGATGGAGGACTTGCACTAGCTGTATTCAGACCGATGAAGCTGTTTGGATGAGCAGCGAAACGTTTCTATCTCTCAAGAAAAAGAAGTCCAGTAGCCATGACTCATCTTCCAGAGTTCAGGAGATTGTTACTCCATTTGTTACTTACAATCACAAATAAATATTATTTAAAAAGTAAATTCTATTTGTAATAATTATTTGGATAATTCTGATAATTTTATGCTAAGTCAAATTGTCCATAGACATATTTTATGTTACTAAAGTAACACAGTGACTTTCAAGCTGTAAAAGGGAGGGAGGAGTGCTAATGTAGCATTTTTTCCATTTTTCCAATAATTTCCATTTTTTTCCCGAGCTTCAAAATTTCCAGAAATTGTACATCTCTATCAGGGAGCACCTTTCTTCAGGAGGATCTCTTTGCTGTCAGTGATCTTCCCCTGCCCTGAAAGCTATGCTGGCTCCCAAGTCCTCTCTGCTCATGTGTGGACCCTGTGCCCTCATTCCCGTTCGCCCCTGGACCCAATGGTTTTGTAACCTTGCCTTGAGGAGGATCAGAATCACTGATCCTGAGGGCGCAAAGCGTCCTGATCTACATTATGTGCACCATTGGTCCAGCTACATGCAGTACTTTACTCAGTTGTAGTACTTAAATGCCCTTTGGAGACAAAACTGGATTTTCTCCTTTTTTAAAATACAAGATGTTTGGAGTGTAGAACATTCCCTATCATCAGTCACTGAAATGTCTAGTGCAGTAGGGAACTGGCTCACTAACTGAACCCCAGAGAATGAATAAAGAGAAGAGGTTATGAGAAGATTTGAAAGGAGAAATCCTTCTTTCCTTCTTTATCTGAAAGTAGACACCCACCCTCCCAACATAGCATGTGTTTAGGGGTTTCCCTTTTAAACCTCCAGCTTTTTGAGAACAGCAGTAGTTTGATTCTGAAACAAGGGGTTGGTTTTTTGTGGTGATAAAGCAGTCTCTCCCTGAGGGATATGCCTTGTAGTATCAAGGGCCAACACTCAGGTTTTATTCATTTTAAAGGATGAAAGTGTAAGGAAACTACATGAATGCTGGTGAAGCCTCAGAGCCAGTTTCAGACTCTCACTGGCAATATGAACCTTTTCTCACGAAACTTTATTCTACAATTTTATGGGCACCAAGGTGTTGTTTGAAAGAGTTACTTGCATGCCTCACAGAGCCAAAATCCATCAGCTAGATTGAATTATGAACCACTCTCCTTGGGAGATGCGTGGAATTTATATCCACAAAAAGTAAAATTCCTGAACTCTGGGCCTCAATCTCTTTTTTACCTTCAGCGGGTAAAATATGTGATGGCATTTCACTCAGTTGTGAAGGAAAGCCAGCCCTCTGTTGAATCTTCTTTGCTAGGCTGCTTTGAGGCTGCCTTCTGCAAGGGGAAGGGTTGTATCAGTTTAAAAACTGAATGGGATGAATGAAATACATCCCAGCATGCAAAAGCTCAGTTGCAAACCAAGTACTCAGTTTGATTTTGACCTCATCTCTTGCACATGTTTATACTGTGGTGGCAACATATTTCCTAGTTTGTCTTATGCTTCCCCTCCCCTAAACTTCAATGAATACAATGGTACCTCGGTTTACAAAATAAATTAAGCCGTTTCATATTGTGAAAATGTTCTTAAACCAAAACATCCCTATTCCTGGAAATTTCCTATAGGAATGCATGGGAAAGGAAATGCATAATGGAAAAAATGTAAACCGGGGCATTCAATTGAAAATTTTCTTAAACCAATGAATTCATTCATTCATTCATTTGACCAAAACATCCCTATTCCCGGAAATTTCTTTCTGTTAACCACGGCATTCGTTAACTGAGGTACCACTGTAAACTGTGGCTGAGGCGTATCAGCTGCCCCCAAAACGTGATAAGACTGTTTGAATTTAAACCTGTGCTCCCCTCCTCTGAACCATGCTGCCATTTATTTATTTATTTATTTATTTATTTATTTATTTATTTATTTATTTATTTATTTATTTATTTATTTATTTTGAGGCACAGTAGTGATGATAGAACTGAGTTTCAAAAGTACGTCTTAAGTCTTAGCCCTGGCTGGTTGATTTCCACCAAGAGATACCGTATATGACTCGGCTGTGCTCATGAGAACCTCGAGATCCCCTGTTGGCCCGTCCTTCTGAATGTTTCTGAATGCCAGACACAATGTTTCTGAATGCCACACTTTGAGGCATCAGTTGTGAAGTGCATTGGTATAAAATAGTAAGCCCCTGAGCATTGCATGAATGCATTGAAACAGTATGTACAGTAATAGTAGAGAGCCTCATGGCACAGTGGTTAAATGCCTGTACTGCAGCTAAAACTGTGCTCACAACCTGGAATTTGATCCCAGGTAGCTGGCTCATGGTTGACTCAGCCTTCCATCCTTCCAAGGTCAGTAAAATGAGTACCCAGCCTCCTGGGGGGGGGGGCGGCAATGTGTAGCCTGTATATTTAAATTGTAAACCTCCCAGAGAGTGATTGAAGTGCTATGGGGCGATACATAAGAGGAACACTTTTAAAAAAATATTACAGCTGCCACAAACATATTGGCTGAAGACAGCATTGCATCCATCAAGGCAAAACAACCTCAGACATTGTGTTGTCCAAAAACACTGACACCTGTTTCCTCATCTATTTTTTTATTCCCTTTGCCCTTCTTGCTTCTCAGGTATATAGTTTTCTGGGCGGCCAGGTTTCCCATCCCTCTTACATGTTCTGAATGTAAAACTTTATCATTCTTCCCTTGGGCCCAAGATCCATCTTTCTAAGCTGCTCCTGTGATCTCTCATTTTGGGCCTTTTCATCTACTTTCCTAAGAGAAATAAGGGTGCCATGTCTTCCATTGCAGATTTCTGTGCTGTGGCCTTAGACTGGAAAGTGATTTATGCAATAGATGAAAGGTAGCAGGGGGGCCATCTTTATGAAGGCACCTGTGTGGGCATTTGTGGCTGATCACCCTGATCTTGTTTGCAATGTGCTTGAAGGCTCCCTAACAGTGGGTATACACCACAGTATGGTGCCCCAGGAAAAACAGTCATGTAGGTTCTCACATTTGGGACCTGAACTAGTATATCATGTCAGGGAGCACCTATCCTTTCCAGAGATGCTTTGAACCCCAGCAAATAGTCAGGGGTTCATTCTGTATTTGACATTACTGTGCTGTATTTTCCATGAGCCCAGTCATGTGATGATGTGGGAATAGTCAGCTCATGTTGTACAAAAGTCCATCTGCTTGCCACTGATAGCGTGTTGTATCCTATTTCCTCCCATCTGTACTAATGTCATGTCGCATAATGATGGCTATAATTCAAAACTGTGGTTTTGATTTTGGCCTGCTGTGCTTTAAAGAACTGCTTTGAGTCTGCTGATTTCTTTCATCCAACAAAATGTGCTGCTGCTGTGGTGCCTGAGAATGTGGAATTGAACGCCATGCAACAGCTTGCCCTCCATCTCGCATTAATGTACAGATATGGAGTTAGATAACTTGTAAAAATAGGAAAGTTTTTTTAGGGCTTTGGGGACCATTAATTGCACTCCCAGGAAGGTGAACAACTGGCTCCTTGAGCAAATTAAGCCTGAGCTATCTCTGGAGGCAAAAATGTTGAAACAAGGGCTGTCCCTACTTTGGGCACATCACAAGAAGGGAAAGGATTCTCTGGAAAAGATGGTAATGCTAAGAAAGATGGATGGGAACTAGAATGGAAAACCTAATATGGGATGAATTGACTGTCTAACGGAAGCCACAAACTTAAGTTTGCAAGAGCTGAGAAGAGACATTTTGGAGATAGCTCATTCACAGGATCAAAATAAGTTAGATGCAATTTGACTGTACTGTACGTAACCCCCCCCCCCCCCCCAATAACAATAGCAGCAGCAGCAACAACAACAAAAATGTTGCTTGAATATGCAACACATTGTGCAGATTCAAAAAAACAAACCTGGTAGAAATCTTTTCCACTATCTAGTCATATATAAAGATCACTTCAGCAGTGTGTCTTGAAACCATGTATGCAGTATTTTGTAATACACTATCTGATGGCTTTATGAAATTGTATTTGCCAGCCCTGAGACAGAGTGGAAGGGTTGTGCTATAAATCCAATAAATTAAAATAAAATATTCTCATTGGAAATGGCTTTTGTGGGTTGGGTTGACTTTTTTATTATTATTTTGGAATGTGCTTTTATTGCAAGAGTGTCTTCTTGTAAAAACGGAGCCAACCTTTAGAGCTGTATTTGCAGTTCACCGGGTGATTTCCATGGGTGGTTTGAAGGGACCGGCATCAGTTATGAGCCTTGTACATTAATGGAAGGCATGGAGCCATTAGCTGAGCTTTGTAAAATGCTTTATGGTGCCCTTGCACCCGGCAGTTTTCCAGGCACATATGTTAATATGTTATGATCCTTATTTTTCTATATGCACGGGTGGGGTGAAGTAGAATGGAGGGGAGGAGGAACACCCACTTCTCGATTCTTCTCTGAATTTCTGCACTGGAATGATGGCACCATCACCTGATTCCTGGAGGAAATGGGACTTGCATAGTCTGGCTGGCTCTGTTATGCGGTGGTGCTCTTGGTTCTTTTGCAATTTCTTCTCTAGTTATTGCATTGTGGCCAACGATGGTGGTGACAGTGGTTGATCAGCGTATGCTTAGCATATTGCGCACACGGGATTTTAAGTTGCTCATGATTTGTGTGGCTTCTTCTAGTCAGTATATTTTACCTTTTGACTATAATCACATGACTGTTAATTATACAGCTCCTAATTTCAAGCAGTAAAGCTTTAATATGTGCTTTACAGTAACAAAATATGTTTTTGGTCATGTCATGTTTGGCTTTATGCCTTATATCTGGCTCCCAAAGTGCATATAAGTCTGAGAATGATAAAACATACAAACAGATATTGATTCTCCTCATATACAAGTGTGGACAGATGTATACATGCAGGATACATCCTGCATGTATACATGCAGAATGTGTGTGTGTGTGTGTCTGTGTGTGTGTGTGTGTGTGTGCAACATATACACACATATGTAAATACATATATGTACCAAATTCAGTTTATTAGGCCACCCATTAATCTAAATCTTTATTATCGTGATAAGGAAAGAATTCATGTAACTGTATTTTAATGAATAAAGTTGTTGATTAATCTGCCATCCATCGCTGTGTAAATGTGAATGTAGATATTGCTTCAGGTCTTTCTGTGAGACTCAAGATGGCAGAAGTGTTTTGCGGTACAAGGTCTGGCTAACCCTGATTTTGGCCTCATGTTCTGCGCATATTCGTGGTGCCTTCTTTGGAGAATAGCTTTACAAACTGGTGTGACAGTTTTGCGGCCACAGTCCTGCACCTCTGGTGCAGTAAATGCATTTTCCACATTAACCAAACATGACAGCTGAAACGGTTGTTAACCATGCAAGATGTCGGAAGTCATCAAAAATTCACATCAGAATAATTGCAGTGGCTTGCCAGGGGTGGGGTGGGATGTGCGTGCGTGCGTGCGTGTGTGTGTGCGTGGGGGGAAGCACAATCCAAGTCGAATCTGTCTCTTTGCGTGCATCTCCTCTCTTCTTTTCTTTCCGCCTTCCTCTCCCCACTCTTCAATCTTACGTGGTACATTCCATTAACAATAAAATATCCTTCTGTATCATAGAAACACTCCCTTCAGGAACTGGTTTCACACCAAGGCTGCCTTTGGTATAGATCGACCCCGAACAAATACCACAGATGCTTTACTGGCAGTGGTATTCAACTGCAAGATCAGCTGTCTTCTCATTGTCTTGCCAGACTCTTGGCTGCCTCAGCCCTATCAGGGCTGGCATCACCCGGCCACCTCCCTCCCTCCCTCCCTCCCTAGGAGAAGAACGGCGGTGAGCCTTAACGCAGGGAAAAGGTAGAGCCGTGTGAGAGAGCAAGTAACAAGCAGTTAAATACCAGGCACCTTCGGCTGTCTTTTCCAAGGTTTGTAACTTTTCATTTCTGATCCACAGGTTAGAAATTTCTTAATTAAAGAAAGCTCTGTGGATTTAAAGGAAAGATTCTGTCTTAAACAGTCTAGCTCTGCTTGACTTTACTTGTGAAAGGTACCAGTATGGATTGTTTTAAATATCTAGATAGAAACTGGGAATAAATATAGAACAAAAATGGTTTTTTTAATCTTAGACTTTAGTTTTTGCACAGTTTTCTCAGTTTTAAATAGCTGAAATTGTAGGGTGGGGCATCCCTTCTCTCTTTTTCTCTCCACTTAGTTTAGTTGCCTCCTGATATTCCTTGGAATTTAACTGAAAGTCATGTGTGTTAAAATGTTTAGACATAGTCTTCTAGTTTTATGTAGTGTATTCCCATCCCTTGCATTGTAGGTGTTTAGAACGAACGAACACACACACACACACACACACACACACACACACACAGTTTTGAGTTATGGTGAGTTGTGGTATATATGTATATATAATTGTTTTTAAGGACTCTTGTTCATAGTGTTGGAAATGCAATTGTGAAATGCGACAGACATCTTAAATTGAATGGAATATGTAAAGAGAGAGTTCATACTTCATTTTCTTGAATTATTTCTTGGCTTCTGACGCATATCCCCACCCCATCTCCATTTCCACTTCTTTAATTGACAGGGCATTGAAGTAAGTAGAGTTGATGATCAGTTTATACTGTATCTTGTTAGACTCAAAACAGAAGTCAGTCTGTTGACATTCCAAATTTTGTAGTCATGTAAAACAACCAGGGGAGTATACCAGCAGTCCTGGGGTGTAACTGATTTGTATGCATTAGGCTGTAACTGGTCTGGATCAAGGAGAGATCTGCTTTTTTGTTGTTGCAACATTATCGTCTGCTTTTATGGGTAAAGTGGGAATGTTTCCATTTTAATACTTCTCCAAGTAAAGGTAATGGAGAACCACCAATCTAATTGGCAGGCTTGATTCTAGCAGTAGGAATGGTTTCTCCAAATGTCTGCTCTATCACCCTTCCTTCTTCCAAGGGAAATGCGACCGCTTGCTGGACAAACCGGAGCTGCCAAGGGGCAGCATTGCTTGACCAGCGGTGTGGGGGTTAAACCTGGTCTAAAGGGGCTTTGTCACTCAGGAATCTCTTGAATTCACACAATGTGCATGCAAAGATGGAGTGACTTCTTCCTGTGGTCCTCACATGGGGGGAGTGCCTTATTCTGTTGGCAGTTTTGTTTTGGCTTTTTGGAGAAATATTTTCTTTTGTTTGAAGAGGGTGGGTGCCAGAGTTCAAACTGTGCTGTGTAAATGAATGTATAGAAGGAAAGATTCGTGTCACCCCCTACTTCTGCCATTCTTATGATAAAACAATACAGTAATCTGGTTATATTTTTTGATGTTGTCAATGTCTGTGTACCTGTAGGTAAGTTGTCCAGGGTCATATATATTTTTAGTGTACTGTGTATATACTGTAGGGAAAGGTGTACTTTGTGTGTGGGGGGGGGAATAAGGGTGTGGAGATGCATGTTGAAGGGAAAAAATGGAAACCTTTTGTCTTGACTGTGTCTCCTTGCACATCACACTCATGGTCTTCAGTTTAACAAAGTTTAAACCTACGATTTCATTGTGGAAACAGCATTTCTTCCTATACCTGGCAGCATTTACCAGTTTTGTTCTTTTTAACAATCTTTTTCTAGCACTGATTAATAAAATGGGTCCTTACTACTAGATATTGTTAGAAGGCTATGCTATACTAGTACTGTTGTGTGCTGCAGTTCTGTGTAGGGTTAACAGCTGAATACGTAGACACAGTGTGTTAGAGGAAGCTTTCAAATATAAGTATGTATCAATTTTATTTGAAAATTATTTTAAAATTATCAATTTTTATTGTTATACTGGATCTCCCTCCCCCGCTTATTAACTTTTTGTGTCAAAAACAATTTCTCCCCTAGTTCCCCAGTTAAAGCAGAAGCATAGTTTATTTTGTAGGCTGTTAAATTCTGCTTAACTAACCATTTACTTCCAACAATCCTGTTGCAACAATTTTCATCATTGCTTTTTAACTTCCATGGGTGAATTTGTTCCTGCAAATGTAAGACAACCTGTTTCAGAGACGACTGTAGTCTGATATCTGTTGATTCTTTATATATATATCAGGGAGCCTGACATTTCCTGCCTCTTTGTCTTTTTTCCATGACGTGCTGCTCCTATAAGCCCAGTGAAACAGGTTCTGGCTTCCAAAGTTTGATTGTTGCAGAATTCTCTCAGCCCCTTGAATTATCACGAAGAGTGTTCAGTGAATGACATTGTTGAAAGTGCCGCAGTGTAGGGAACCCATCCACGTCCCGGTTCTGCATTTTGCATCCTCATTTAACTTGGTTATCCTCTTTCACGGCTACCAATCTGCTGAGGAGGCTTCATGGAACCAGGCGTTGCCCCAGCCAGTGGGCGTTGATGTGTGCAGATGCTGAGCACTTGGAATGGGGATGGTGGAGGGGCAGGGAGGGGCAGAGGCTGGTGGTCACTCTTTCTTTTCTTAAAAATGGCAAGATCTTGAGTGCTCCCAAGCATCAAGCTACAAAACAGGTATCTGGGATTGTCTGAAGGCAGATGAAAGGCTCTGTTTAAATCCATATTTAACGTGATTCGGTTCTGTTTTAGATCTTGGATGACATTCAAGCTTATTCTCAGAGAAAGCCTTTTCTTGAAAACTAAGTTTTGGTGATGTGGGGCATGTACACTGCATTTTAATGTAGACAACGTGAAGTCCTTAGCCCCATTTATAGTGGACTGGCACAAGGGTATGCCTGCCAGTGAAAATCTAGCAATGAAAATGATTATGAAAAGCTGCAAATAAGCATTTCTTCCAAGGAGCGAGAGAGATGGATCTTGAAGAGAGATGTGAATCATGTGAATGGGTGTGACATGGTGAAAACGGAGAAATTGCCTTTTAAATGGAGAGAACGTAGCAGAAGGAACAGAGGGAATGTTATACATTATTTAATTGCTGGGGTTTTTCCTTAGTATTATAGATTGTGTTGTTCCTTTTGGGGGATTGAAGGGCTTTACAGGAGAGATATGTTAATCAAATAGGAAGGATAATTCATTGATATATTACCATTGATACCAATGAGTCTGCAATTATTGTGAGATCAGTTACAGTATAGATTTTTAACAGCTGATTTATGTCATCTATTTAGCATCTGCAGATGGATTTCTATGTGATGCAAAATGTGTGATTTTGTATAGAGCCTGGGCATGTTATAAAAATATAAATACTGTATCTTGAATTCTTTTGTGGTATTTGAAAATAGCTCAGCGTTTTTGAGTTAAGCTTCTGACTGCCCAACAAAGGCTAACGACACTATTCCATTTTTAAATTTCCTGTACAAATCATAATGCGATTTCTCATGTATCTTGAAGCTGTGCTTGAACGTAGAGAACTAAGACTTGCATATGAATTTTGTCTTTGAATCTAAGACTTCTGTGTAAACAAAACAAGTACATTTAATGATGTACCATAGTTTAACAATGTACCATAGTTTATTTGGCGAGGGGGCTTTTAATTAAATGGATCTCAATTTTCCCTTTAAAAAAGCTAAACATGTAAGTAAGAATACTAAAATGGCAGCAAAAAGCAATAAAATGGCGTCACAAGGAAAAATTAGTTAACTACCCTGATTCAGGGCGTTCCCCTGAACGGTTCTGTAAAAGTTGCTCCATTCAACATGGCTACTGTCAGTGATAGCTGTCATTTGAATGGCCTTTCTAGAACAGAATTAGTTATTTTTTTTAAAAAAAATTGAATCTGTTTAAGAGAAATGGTTTTGAAAGGATCTTTAATAAGTAAAAGTCAAGATTCTCTTTCTTCATTGCCTGATATAATTTTCTGGTATTGAGAATGTGTTCTTTCACTAAACCTACTTTATCTCATGCACATTAAAATAATATGCTTCCTTTCTTTCCAACAAATATACTCGCATCCTTGAATTAGTACCACTTATTTGTAGAGGTGGGGATTAAACCTTAAACACCAGGTAAATCTGCATTCTACTGAAGATACTGAAGGAATGTTATAGTGGGACTGCTTACAGTAAGGTTTATTAAGGAATTGTCAAGATACGCCATTACTTTCCCATTACCTTTGATACATTGGTCCAATTACATTGGGTTTCTCCACCAATTTCTATATTTTACAACATATTGTCTGTTCACTACATGGAAAGGAAAGAGGCGAAAGCTTGTTATGGCCATTTACAAACCTTCTTGTGACATTATGGGCTCTGTACCAATTAACCCAGAGGAGAAAAGGCAGACTGTTTCATTTTCATCAGTTAAAAAGGTAAGTTTTCATGAGTACAATCCATCAAATGTTTTCTTACCACCACCACCACCACCACCACCACCACCACCACCACCACCACCACTACCACTGTAGACTAGAACAATTTCTACTGTAGAAGAGATCAACTAGTAACTCAGTAACATTTGACTACCATACTGTTGATATATTCTGGAGATAGTTTGACAGCAGTGACAGCAATTACAACAGCATTTGAGCAGAATCTTCTTCTTTGCCTTGTAACAAAATGCTAAATGGTTTTCTGGATTACTCAAAATATATGTCTGGCTCCTGCAAGAACTTCCAGGCTGGCAGCAGGCCCTTTAACACTTCTGGGCCTGAGGTTTAAATAATTATTTTTTTAAAAAAATATCATTTTCATCACCAACAGATATGAGCATAGATAAGAACTCAAAAGCATTGAATTACCTCCCCGACAAGGAGATCAAATGGGGGGGGGGAGTAGGCATGTGCTAACTTTCTGCTCATCTCGGTCTTTGACATCGTGTTGTGTTGGTTTACAACTCTGTTTTTGGCAGGTTGCTAAAGTACAGGAAGCAGGGAAGATGTTCAGAATGAAATCCTACAGTACACTTATGCGGCCCATTCATTAGTGGAACATTGTTTTGCAATGAATAAAGAAACACCAGTGCTTATATATGCATATTTGTCATAGTGATAAAATTTAATTGCGCGTTGTGGTATACAAAATAACAGATTGGTAAAAGTTATCCATTGCAACCTTCTAAGCTCCGCGAGGTTTAGAGATTTTAGTGAGTCGGCAAAATAAACCTGCAGAATTGTTTCAGAGATGAAAAGTTTAAAATGGCTGCCAGCAGTGTGGGTGCTGCACCTTTGTAAAAATGGAGGCCAGTGATTGCAAAACTAGTCCTGCCTCCCTGCTTTCTTCCATGGTTCATTCCTTGCCTCTGATTTCCTGAAGCAGATGCCCTCCCAAAGATCTTGTTGCCTTCATGTCAAACCAATTTAGGGCAAGTAGATCAATTTCCTTTGGGGAAAAAAATATATTTTTGCCCATGCAGACCAATTTGGGTCTGACTTCACAACAGTTTTAAACAACACACTTTTCTTTTAGATTGTGATCAACACCTCTGTGCTCCTTTATGTGTTAGGTATGGCCCCCGCAGTGTACTGTCTGCAGCCTACTATATGTTATCACTCCATAGGTTTCTTTCGTTTTAATCCAACATCTACAGGACGGTTCTAGATGGAGGGCTCCTGGCACTCCCAGTCATCCCTCTTCCACTGTAAATTAAACACTGAATTCCCATTGCATTTTGACTCTTGAGGCTGTGTAGTGTTTTGCTGCACCATGTACACCCGTGAGGTCCAGCTGAACATTTGCAGGAGCCACTTAGGGGGCCTTTGCTTTGCCCATGCCCAAGTTGACCTGCATTTTTAGGGGTGGTCGTGGTGCTTTGAGAATGTTAAAATGACACAAGGGGCTGCAACCTGTTTAACTGGAACCATCTACCGGCCTTCGAAGGAGCAAAGAGAGGGTTTTGGGGGGCAAGGCATAGGGCTGATTTTTAAAAAAGTTTTGGGGGACATTTCCTATTTGGATAAGTTTTTTAGAAAATAAACACTGGATTTACTCAATTCAAGGATTTTAAAAGAAAATGTTTAGCTACTTTTATTTTTAAATATATATAGATATATATATATATACTGTGTTCGTAATTGGGAATATTGTGCTCCTTCAACTGACTGTGAGCTGCCTTGAATCCCCTGTGGGGAGAAAACCCGCTTTTAAACAAACAAAGAAACAAGTAGCCCTAGAGCCCTACTGTGACTTCTCCAGTCTTGGCAATGAATTTGTCATTGTGGAATCCAGGACGATATCCCTTACCCTTAGTCGTTCTGTACACCTTCCCTGGCATTGGTACACCTGGCATCTGTCCATCTTCCCTGGTACACCTTCCCATGCGGGCTGATTTAGCTGTTTTGTGCGTTGCGCGTGTGCATGTGCAGAATGCCTGCAATCCAGGAGAGATGGACTGCTTGCTTTTTATAGTCAATTTCAAACCTGCTTCTTTTTTCTTTTTTTAAAAAACTATTCAGTTTAACATCTGCAGGATTTTCTTAGAGCTTTAATCTCGCCACACACAGATAAGGGTGAAACACAGAATGCCGCCTTATGTGTTGCTTTTTCATCTCCTTTCTTACTTTTCATTTGTTTAAAAAACGCAGCTGTAACATGATTTTGGTGTTCCCCAATTGCCGCATAGTATTTTAAAAAATAATTGCATGCCAGTTGGAAGAGTGTAGGTTGGGCAAATCCTGACCATATTTTTTCCCAAAAGTCAGGACTTCTATCTTCAGAGGGATCTTTGAATAGTTTTAGAGTAGAAGGGAAGGGTCTTTCTTGGCAAGGCACAGAATGGCTCTGCTACATAACAGCTCAACACAAGTGGTAGAGGGGGGGCATCCCTCAACCTTCTCCAGATGCCATGCCCCATTTGCCTGTCTGAGTGGTTTGAACAGTTTGCACTGGTGGTTCTCTCCTTTCTTCCTCATTAGATGTTTACATTTGAAAAAAAAGGGGTGTGTGGGAAACATGGGCTGATTGCAAAGGAATCTTCTGTAAAATTCCATGTATTGGGTTAGGTGATCTAAACCAGTAGTTCCACATGTTCTTGGACAACAACTCCCAGAAAGCTTGGCCAGCACAGCTCGTGGTGAAGGCTTCTGGGAGTTTTACTCCATGAACATCTGGAGCTCCAGGATTGGGAACCACAAATCTACACAATAAAGGTTTTGCCAGGAAGCATCCTGCGTCTTGGGACCAGCTGTGCTGCTTCTTCATTGCATTAGAACCAATACAGTGGTGCTTTTGGAATGGAAGGGACAGCCGACAGGGTGCTGCCATTGCATGAAGGTTTCCTGAATGTGTTCACAACCCTCCCATTCTTTGGGGAAGCTGCTTCCACGTCTCCCGTCAATCTCACTGAAATGAATAGAGAAGGCACAGTCGTCATGTAGGGTGGGTTGTGCCAAGTATCTTTGCTAGGACACATGCTCAAAGTATGTATGGAAAAAGCAAAAAGAAAGAAAGAAAAGAAAGAAAAGTGTGCTACTTACATACCACCCCACAGGGTGTGGGGGAGGTTTCAAAAGACAGATAAACAGTGGGGGGGGGGAATCAGAATGTGTAAATGATTACTAGCTTAGAGACAAAGCAGAGCAAAGTGTTCTGCTTACATACTCCCTCACAGTGCTTAAAACACTCTCTGGGTGGTTTACAAGTACAGTAATTATGCAGACTACACATATGCAAGCTGGGTACTCATTTTACCAACCTTGGGACTGGGAAGGCTGAGGCAACCTGGAGCCAGCTACTTGGAATTGAACCCCAGGTTGTGAGCACAGTAATAGTTTTAGTACATTGCAGTAATGGCTTTAGTAACCACTGTACAGTAATGGCTTTGGTAACCACTGTACCACAAGGCTCTTCCTCATGGAAAGAATGTGATCTGCCCTCATTTACATGTATATTTAGGCATTAAATCTTGCTATGTTATGCTGTAGGAATGATAGATCATTAAGTTAGGTATATGGTTTTGGAGCCAGTGGTGGACAGTTCAGTTCCCCATGTACCTTGTGGGAGAAGAGCCAGCCTGGGTGATGTTGAGCAAGCTATAAAGAAGGAGGTAATGGAAAACCATTTCTGAGTACTCTTTACCTAGAAAGTCCTGGGAATGATTGCCATAAATCAGAATTAACATAGCAGCACACAAGTAAGAACCTACTTATAGCAACCTAACAGGGATGCAAGGTAAATAAGATATTTAAGGGGTGGTTTTGCAAAGCAAAGAAAAATTGTTGCTCATACAGTATATGGCCCCCTAGTGCTTAGAGCAGTCTTTGGCCAGCTTACAGTTGGATCATGTAGGTGTAGGATACTCATTGTCCGCCTTCAGTGAGAGCTAGGAACTCAGTTTACTGACCTCAGAAGGCTAGAAGGCTGAGTCAAGTCTCAGGCCAGCTACCTGAACCTGTTGGGATGAGGAGTGTTGGCTGCAGTACAGTACTACAGTTTAACCACTATGTCACGAGCTCTTTACCTGTTCTCTCTCTCCCCGCACCCTAATAAGGTTCCATGATCGAATAGGGATCTGAACCTGGGTCTCTTGGGTCTTCAGTGGGAGAGATATTTAAAACACTTACAGAAGGAATCTGATTCTCCCCGTCCACATGTATAGAACCTGCTAGCCTGGGTTAAATCCCAGTGTTCTCCATCAGCATTGTTTTAAGCTGTTATTTTAAACTTCACTCCTTTGCATCAGTGAGTCTCTAACAAAGGAAGCTAACAGATGTTGGCAGTATGGCTAAAGCACACTAGCAGACAGTGGTCTCAGTCTGTGCCCGAGCATGGTGTCACCATTTCTTATCCGGTAGAGAGGATGGCTACCATATGCATGCATGCATTATTTATTACATCTGCTCGTAAGCACAGTGCAGTGTGTGGAATCAAAGGAGCCTTGTTCAGATGTTAACACCAAAGCAGAGCAGGACACACATACAAAAGAACCATCTTCCTCCTGCTCCCCTCTAATCCATGATTCCCTGTTTCATTGCCCTGGTTCAAGGCAAGCCAACGTTTGCTGTTTTGTCCAGTACTGCAAACGTTGGCTTAATGCAGATTGAAATAGCAAACCCGGGCTTGCCTGCAACCAGACGGGAGGGCTCATTATTGTGCAGGCAGGGGAAAGAGCGTCCAAGCCCAGCCTTGACCTGGTGGCATCAAATCATGGTCTTCAGTTACAGCTGACCTGCTCCAGTGTGGAATCCTCTACAGTATTCTTGATGTATTGATAATCTGAGAGAATTTTAAAAGGATGTGTTTTGGCCAGAGAGAGGTCTTAGGCATTTTGCCATCTTAGCTGATTATGCTTGTGGGATTTACCAAAGACATCCTAGAGCCCTTTGCAATGTTTAAAACACTTCTGAGGCCTTTCTTTTATCCTCTGCTGATGCCCTTGAAAGTGCTGCTATACAAAATCCCAGGATGTTTTCACTTGCATTTTTCTGGCTTTGATCTGACAAGTCAGGTTTTCTCTCCCATGGCCTAACTTCCTGTCTGTGACTTGTTTCCCCTCCGTGTCTACTCATTTGCTCTGCAGTCAGCAAGTTTCCCATATCCTTTTAAAGTATCTTGCCCAAAGGCTGCTCTCTCAGCAGGACCAAATTGTCACAAAAGGCAGAATGTTGTGATGGAGATTGTTATGGTGGAGATTGACAGAGGTTCTGAATCCACCATAGAATCACTGTGGGTTAAACTACCAGGTCCAAGGAGTGATGTGATGGTTGGGGTATGCTATCACCCACCAGATCAAAAACTTGAGGGGGACCTTGAAATGAGGAGAGAAATCATGGAAGTATCTCAGAAGGATAGGATAGTAATCATGGGGGACTTCAATTATCCCCACATTGACTGGGCCAATGTGAGCTCCGGGCAAGAAAGAGAAACTGGGTTTCTCGACTTGCTGAATGACTGTGCCTTAGAGCAACTTGTCATGGAGCCCACCCGAGAACAGGCAACTCTGGATCTAATACTGTGTGATACTCAGGACCTGGTCAGGGATGTGAATGTCACTGAGCCTCTGGGGAACAGTGACCATGCTGCAATCTCCTTTGCCATGCATGTTGGAGGAAGAGTGTCAAGCAAATCAGACATAAAAACCCTTGATTTTCGAAGGGCAAACTTCCCTCAGATGAGGAAACTAGTTAGAAAGAAATTGAAGGGGAAGGTTGGAATAATCCAATCTCTTCAGAGTGCATGGAACCTGTTTAAAACAACGGTAACAGAGGCCCAGCACAAGTGCATACCACAAAGAAAGAAGAGCTCATTTCAGTTCTAGAGGGCGCCAGCATGGTTAATGAGTGGAGTTAGAGAGGCTCTAAAGCGCAAGGAGAGGTCTTTCTGTAAATGGAAATCCTCCCCAAATGAGGAAAATAAAAAGGAACACAAACTCTGGCAAAAGAAATGTAAGAAGATGATAAGAGAGGCAAAGAAAGATTTTGAGGAATGCATGGCTAGCAATATAAAGGGTAATAATAAAAGCTTCTTTAAATATGTCATTAGTAGAAAACCTGCCAGAGAACTAGTTGGCCCTCTGGATGGTGAGGGAGGAAAAGGGGAGGTTAAGGAGGACTTGGAAATTGCAGAGAAATTAAATGAGTTCTTTGCATCTGTCTTCACGACAGAAGACCTTGAGCAGATTCCGCTGCCTGAACAGCCCCTCTTGACTAAAGAATTAAATCAAATACAGGTTAAAAGAGAGGATGTTTTAGGACTAATTGATAAATTGAAGATTAACAAGTCACCGGGCCCAGATGGCCCCAAGGGTTATTAGGGAACAGAGAAATGAAATTGCAGATCTCCTAACTGTAATATGCAACTTGTCTCTTAAAACGGCCACAGTGCCGGCGGACTGGAGGATAGCTGATGTCACACCAATTTTTAAAAAAAGGAAGGGGGGGACCCGGGAAACTACAGGCCAGTTAGCCTTACATCTGTCCCAGGGAAGACGGTGGAAAGCCTCATCCAAGAGAAAATCTTAAAACACATAGAAGAACAAACCTTGCTGAGAGAAAATCAGCATGGCTTCTGCAAGGGTACTTCTTGTCTGACAAATCTTTTAGAATTTTTTGAAAAGAGAAACAGGCATGTAGATTTGGGTGAACCGGTGGATATAGTCTATCTGGATTTTCAAAAGGCTTTTGACACAGTCCGTCACCAAAGACTGCTGAGAAAATTGCACAGTCAGGGGATAAGAGGGCAGGTGCTCTTATGGATTGAGAACTGGTTGAGATCCAGGAAACAAAGAGTAGGTGGCAATGGGAAATTTTCACAATGGAGAGAGATGAAAAGTGGTGTGCCCCAGGGCTCTGTCCTGGGACCGGTGCTTTTCAATCTGTTCATAAATGACCTGGAGACAGGGACAAACAGTGAGGTGGCCAAGTTTGCAGATGACACAAAACTTTTCCGTGTGGTAAAAACCAGAGAAGATTGTGAAGAGCTCCAGAAGGATCTCTCCCAACTGGGGGAATGGGCTGCAAAATGGCAAATGCATTTTAATGTAGCCAAATGTAAAGTAATGCATATTGGGGCAAAAAGTCAAAATTTTATCTATCAACTCATGGGCTCTGAGTTATTCGTGGTGGATCAGGAAAGAGATCTTGGTGTGTTGGTGGACAGCTCCATGAAGGTGTCTACCCAATGTGTGGCAGCGGTGAAGAAGGCCAATTCCATGCTAGGGATTATCAAAAAAGGGATTGAAAATAAAACAGCCAACATTATAATGGCATTATACAAAGCAATAGTAAGGCCCCACCTGGAGTATTGTGTACAATTCTGGTCACCGCATCTCAAGAAAGACATAGTGGAACTGGAAAAGGTGCAGAAGAGAGCGACTAAAATGATTACTGGGCTGGGGCACCTCCCTTATGAGGAAAAGCTAAAACATTTGGGGCTGTTTAGTCTGGAGAAAAGGGCGCCTGAGGGGGGATATGATTGAGACGTACAAAATAATGCAGGGCATGAGTAAAGTGGATAGAGGGAAGCTCTTCTCCCTCTCCCAAAATACCAGAACTAGGGGACATCCACTCAAATTGAGGCCTGGGAGAGTAAGAACAGACAAAAGAAAATATTTTTTCACCCAGCACATTGTTAGTCTATGGAACTCCCTACCACAGAATGTGGTGATGGCATCTAGCCTGGATGCCTTCAAAAAGGGATTGGACAGATTCCTGGAGGAAAAGTCCATCACGGGTTACAAACTATGATGGAGATGTGTAATTCCCCAGGCTTAAAACCAGGGTACTTCAAGGGCCAGATGCAGGAGAGTGCTATCAGGAGACAGATATCTAGTCTCATGCGCTCCCAAATGCATCTGGTGGGGCCACTGTGAGATACAGGAAGCTGGACTAGGTGGGCCTTTGGCCTGATCCAGCATGGCTCTTCTTATGTTCTTATGTTATATGTTCTTATGATCATTATTGAGACTGAGATGTGTAGCAAGGTGGTCTCAAAGCTATCATCATCATCATCATCATCATCATCTTGGAATTGCAGAGCTGGAAGGGATCCTGTAGGTCCTAAGGTCCAGCCTCTGTCAAGGAATCACAGAAAGGAATCAAACTCCCAACCTCTCACTCTGCAGCTAGAGGCCTAATCCAGCAGTTCTAATAATAATAATAATCTTGGACCTGTAGAGCTGGAAGGGACCTTGTGGGTCACCGAGTCTAGCTCTTGTCAAGGTGTTACGATGGGGAATTGAACTCACAACCTTTGACTCCGCAATCAGATACCTAAGCCGCAGAGTTCTCCTGTGTTGGCCTGCCCAGCATGTGCCAGTTCTGAAATGTTCATATCCTAATGAATAGTTCTTGAATTTAATTTGGAAATTGCTTGTATCCTATATGCTCTGTTTAATTTGAGAAGATCTCCCAAATTAACATCTTCCTGTCAAATTCTGTGCACCCTCAAAGTTGGAGCAACCTATCGGGATTGTAAGTGCTGTATTGCAGAGTACTGACAGAGCAGCACTTACCGTAGATAGGATTCGCATGTGCTTGTCGGTGAGGACCAATTCAGTTTGGCAAGAGGTGAATGCATGCTTTTATTCCTGTTTTTTACATCATTCTTTCCTTAGTCACCCTTTAAGAGTGAGGTCTTTGTATATTAAGGGCATGTTTTATATTTTAAGGGTATTTGCATCTGCTGTCAGTGTCATAAGGAATGAAAAATTTATCCCTTCTAACAATGTGGTTAGTTATTGAATTGTTAATTTTATATCCATTTGAATCTCAAAATGGCATCAAACAATTGTTGATGTTGATCAGTTAATATGTTTTGAAGGCAAAAGAGTAATCTGTTATTTAATCTAAGGGGTTCCTGCTTGGCAGGGGGTTGGACTCGATGGCCCATGAGGTCTCTTCCAACTCTATAATTCTATGATTCTATGATTCTATTCCCCTTTGTCTCTATATTTTTTTAATTTGAGGCAAAGTGAAAAACATCTTCCTTTCCTAATATTTCCATGCATCTTTCAAGGAGCAGACATGAGGATGTCAAACACAAATGATGGAATTAACTCTTACCTCTACTTGCTGGCTGAGTGTTGCAAAATTCTCTTTTAAAGCATGCCATGGCAAGGAAAAATGGCACAGATTTATATCCCAGATAATCAGATTTTCGGAGGTGGCTTTGAGAGTTGGAAGGACAATGTTGAAGCTGCCTGAAAGGAGCCAGAAATTCCAGTGCTCCCTTCCAGCTGCGTATAATTTAATACAGAAGCCAAGTTGCCACATAATTTATTCCAGTCTACTCAGCTAGGTATTCCCAAAAGAGAGGGGGAAATGTCACTTTAAAAAGAGGACAATGTGCATCTCAATGTGCACGTGCTAATTTGAACGTACAGAAGCAAAATTGGACATAATTGATATGATTTAAAATTTTAAATAGAAACACAATATATCTGATCAAATTAGGGAGTGTGATCACCTATGTACCCCCCCTCCTGGCAGCTAGGTGTTGAGCAGCAACTACAAGGCCACTGGTGTGCTTGGTAATCTGGACTTGGGCTGGACAGCTCTTCATAGGACACTTCTTTCCAATAGAGGATTGTTATCTGCACCCTTTTAGAAGACAGCCTTCTGTAAAGTTTGTTGGTATGGTATATGTAGATCCGCATTAATCAGTGTCTGCTTTGATGCAGATCTACGTATACCATACCAATAACAATAATTTTGACCATGACTACAGGAAATAGGATTGCACTTCTCTGGAAAATTATGACAAATTGCCTTAGGTTTCCCTGAATGTTGGTGGATGGGGGGTTCTGTTGTTGCTAGATTCTGCTTCCTGCAGAGAACCAAAAGACATGCTTGCTAGGTGAAGTATTCATTCGTCCTCTCCCGGTACTTTGTGCCTTAGAAGGTATAATAAACAGGGATGCTTATTGAGCCAAGGAAAATCCTACTTCCCCACCCCACACATAAATAAATTATATCTTTCGCTTTCATGTTTTATTCTTGAATCTAGCAGCTGAAATTATTAGACCGTTTTGGCCATCCCTTATTATTTTGAAGGAAAGAAGATATATGGATCTATCAGAATCATTACAGTATATGGAAAGGAGAGTGTGATCCACGGTGAAGGGATCTGTCTGAGCAAAAGTAAGAGCATTTGTCCTCTTAACAGACAGTCTTGTAGATTTTCCTTCTGAGTCTTGTACTGTACTTGAACAACTATAAGGATAAGAACATTTTCTTTGGAAGAGTTTGGGATACCTTGTAATTAATGTAAATTAATAAATGCAATTAAAAGCATGCACTGGGGACAAGTGTTTGTTCCAGAGTTCTCATGTGCAGATTTAGAGACTAGGCTACTATACTCTTAGGAGCCGTGGAGTGTAACAGCCAGCTTGTCTTCCTAATGCTCCAAGAGGCTTGCTGCTCACCAACTGGAGAATGTCTTTTGCAACTAACAGTGCTTGCACTTAAAAAAGAGCTACAGTGGTACCTTGTATAAGGTAATTAATTCGTTCCAAATAAAATTACGTTATACAAACTTTCTGTTGTACAAATTGCAATTTCCCATAGGAATGCATTGAAATTGGATTTAATCCGTTACAATGCATAGTCAAGAGTAATGAGGTTACCGGAGAGGATGAGCTGCTGCAGGAGCCGGAGCGGATCATCCTCTTCATCATCATCGTCACCCGCAGACAGCAAGGGGTGAGGATGGTGGTGGTGGTAGTGCTGCTGCTTCTTTTGCCCCGCCCGGGCGACTCTCTGCAACCGGCCCCGGCTGCTCAGCTGCTTGGCCACCCATGGGCTGCCTCCGGATGCATCCCGCAGTGGTGGTGGTGGGGGCGGGTGGGGGGGGAGCTGCCGGCGGCAGCAGCACCAGCAATGGATGGGGAGATGAGTGCAGTGGCCCTGATAACGGGCCTGCTTGGCAGGGACACGGCGGCGCACTCCAGCAGCAAGAATCGCTCGCCGACCGGCCGCCGACAAGATTGACAGATGCGCCTGAGTGCTGGGGTCGGTGGTGTGACCGGCTTCAGGTGCAGCGAACATCTCCACCACCGTGTGTGCCGTCAGTTGGCTGGTGGCCGCTTCCTTCCTTGCTGTATTTCTCCCCTGCCGTCCCTCCCATTTGCACGCCCGCCATGCTTTGCGAGGGCGTTGTGCACGTCCGGGGGAAGCCTTTTGTGTCTGGGCTCAGCGCTGCTCGCCCTCAAAGGCTGGAACGAGTGAACACTGCCTCGGTTCATGGAAAAGGGGCTCTGTTTTTGTTTTGGTGCTTAAGCAGAGAGGGGACTCGAGAGTTCCCCCTCTTGTTTCCATGGCGGCGGCCGTACAGCAAACAATGTGAAAGCGAGGGCAGCGAAGTGAGTTGTTGGGACTGGGAGCAGAGCTGACGCTCACGTGTGCATGCTTGAAATTTGAATTCTGCAAACTTTTTACGTTGTACGGATTTTACGTTATACAAACCCTACGTTATTCGAGGTACCACTGTACCTCAATTAGGATACATTCCAACAATGTAGGGTGCTAAATAGGTTCATTTGAACAAGGGCTGCAGCCTCAACCACCACAACCAGGAGGCGTACTGGAAGCTGGTCTTCCAGGGGTGGGCAAGGAGACAGAGAAAAGAACCTGGCAGTGCCAGCATGGCGCAGGTAGACTGTGCTCTAAGCACCACAAAATAATGTATTTTTCTATGTATAAGACTATTGTTTAACTAAAACTGTTAGACTAAAAATGTAGTGTCATCTTATACATAGAAGTAAGCCAATAAGAGAATACACAGTGGAGAAACTGTTATTTCAGGCTGGAAAATTGGGGGTCATATTATACATGGGGGTGTCTCATAGATGGAAAAATATGGTAGGTGCCCAAGCACACACACTTTACCGTATCAGTACTGAACAGGGCAGCACTGTGTAATCTGTTACTGTACTGGATGTTATCTTTTGCTAGCTTGAAAATGCCACCACCCCATGCAAGAGGCACAAAGCTGATGAAACCTTCTGGTCTTGGAATGTAGATAAATTAGAGAGTTGCCAAATTATTGGGGGCATGTTTCAAAACTGTGACATACATCTCGTTGAGCTGTTGTGCGCAGGGGTTCAGATTGGAGTTGTGTATTGTGAAGACTTAAGGAGCAGAGTGGCGCATAGCGGCTTTGTGCGTGGCAAAAAACCTGATGCGAGCGTCTGTTCCATTTTGATTATTTCCTGTTCTCCGTGACCGGAGGTAGCAATTTACTTCCTTTTCCTTTGTTCTGAACTGCTGGTTCCTCTGATGGCGCTGTATTTTGCTGCGGTCTCTGTTCCTTTGTTCTGTTGTCTTTGAACATCTTCCCATCCCATTTCTTCTGTCCCTCTTTCTCTTTCTACCCCAATTTGGAAATAGTAACTTCTCCATCGTGGTCTTCATGAAGCCACACGGATGGGTTTCCCAGACAATTAGGATGCGCCAGAGGTCAGATTTCGCTAGCAATAGGAAAGTTCGTTAGTCTCCGCCTGCACACCCTGTGCATGTGCATGGGTGTTCCCACCTAAATGCCTCAGTTCCTCTTAACGGCCACAGCTAGAGGTTCTATCTCATTAGTCTCCTTCTATTTTCTCCTTTTCGATCGGATTTTGCTTCGTTGATGTCTTTTTCTCAACCATTTAAGAAGTGCTCCAGTTGCAGTGGCAAGATCCCGCATACTGACGGCCACGAAAAGTGCCTTTTTTGCCTTGGCGAGAACCATCGGCCTGAGGCCTGCTCAATTTGCCGCGGGTTCAGCTCCCAAGCTCTCAAAAACCGCCGTAATCGGATGGCTTCCTTTCTGCTGGAGCGTTCCCTCCGTCCGCAACCGATGGAGCAGAGGAAAACCCCTCCTGAGACCCGTAAGTCTGAGTCGGATCGGGGGGAGAGGACTAAGAAGATCCCCGTCCTTGAGGGCGTTTCTAAATCGAAACCGTCACCTAAGCCCTCAGTGAACAAATCTAAACCGGTGAAATCACCGAAACCGGTCTTGGCCTCGGCTGTGGCTTCGCCCAAGGTGCTGACCGTTGAAACACAGTTCTCTGGTTCAGTGGTTCCCATGTCTACCCGTCCCGAGTTTCACCACCTACTCCCGTTAGACACCTCGGATTTGTCATCTGATGATGATGAGGTGTTGCCACCAAACATCAGCCTGATCAAACCGGATGACATGCCGTCTTTGGAGGTTGGGACCCGTAGGTCCTCTGCGCTACACATGCGCTCGCCGTCAGTTGCATCCCGAGTGGCCTCTTCGCCCCGCCAGACGGTCGAATCCGAGGACCGTACGCCAGCTCTTCCTCTGGCCCCGGTACTGTCACCATGGACATCGGGTTTGTCAAGGGACAAGCCATCTAAGAAGTCCCACTGTAAAAAGGTTCAGCTCCCTCCGATTCCTACGGTTCTGCCTTTGAACTCGATGGTCGGATTCGACACTGCTACAATCTTGTCGAATCCACTGACATCCGTCGCTACGGCGGTTGCACAGGCTTTGACTTTGTCGGAAGTGCCGCCGTATCAGTTTCGACCAAGCCGTCCAAGAAGCGGCGCCGAACTAAACACCACAGTTCACCGGTTCCTTTGGTCTCGATGCCTCCAGTTCCTGCTTTCTCCCTTCGATTTGATGGCCGCCAATGGTCAATCCAATCCGCTGATTCAACGGAAGCGCAGAAGCAGACAGCGGCTTCCTCTTCCGATTCGTCCGTCCATGAAGAACCTTCTGATGTCGAATCCGAGGCCTCGGATTCAGTGCACCTGCTCACCTCTCCTGACTCTGAGGTGGAAGAAAAATCTCCGCCCTCATCTTCAGAGTCCATGAGGAACTACGCCAGTTTTCTGGTATGGATGGCGAAGACCATCGATCTCCGCATTGATTAACTGCAGCCGAAGCGTTTTTGCCACATCTTTGGGCGGATTACGAATGAGGAAACGGCTCCAGTCCATCTCACCCTCATTACATCCTTTCTAACCATGGTGGAGGACTTGTTCCAAGCTGTAGCATCGACTTTGGTCTCCAGGAAGTTGGAGTCCCTTTATCGAGTCCATGACGATAAAGCCCCCTACCTCGACAAACATCCAGTGCCGAATTCGGTAGTGGTGGCTTCGTCTCAAGTGCAATCACGCACTAAGCAAACACCTATCCCTCCATCTAAGGAAGGCCGGAAATTAGACTCAATGGGAAGGAATTTATATTCCTACTCTACGCTCCTCCACAAGATCGCCAGCTACCAGGGTTCGATGGGTGCTTACCAGAGGGAGCTCTGCACCTTTTCCTGGAGCTCATCCCTGAGGCCAAGAGAGCAGAGGCTTCTGCTCTTTATGAGGAGGCCATGGTGCTGGCTGCTCAGCAAATGCGTACCTCCAAGCATGCATTTGACTGTTCGTCTAAGGTGCTCAACACCTCTGTCACCCTAAGACAACATGCCTGGCTCCAAACCACTGGCCTATCCGATGAGCATAAAGCTCAAATTGAGGCCCTTCCCTTTGACGGATCCGGGCTGTTCAATACATCTACTGTTGACTTAATGGAGGACCGTCGTAAAAAACATCATTTCTCAAAAGCTGAAACAGCCCTTTTGTTATCAACCAGGCCGGCGTTACTGGCCACCCTCCATGCAATCTTCATCCCGACAGCACCAGCGAGATCGACCCTCCCGATCTTCCAACTTCCCCAGCTTCTCCTCAAATTGCAAGAAGCCCAAGCCTTCCTCCTCCGTCTCCAAGCCTAGAGACAGGAGAAGCTGGGATGACTATTGACAATCCGCCTGAGCCCTTTCCTCCCTGTTTGGGAAACTGTTACTTCGGACAGTTGGGTCCTTTCTGTTATACAAAACGGTTATCTTTTGGAGTTAAAGTCCCTTCACCCACTGGGGAACCTTGTTTGCACCCCTCCTTCTCCTTGTCTGTTAGAAGAAGTTTTGTCTCTGCTCATGAAAGGAGCCATCCAGGGGGTCCCAAGAGCTCTCTCTCACAGAGGACTCTTCTCTCGCTACTTCACCGTTCCAAAGAAGGATGGCGGCCTGTGGCCGATTCTGGACCTTCGCTTCCTCAACAAGTT
Source organism: Phrynocephalus versicolor (assembly GCA_023846285.1). NCBI lineage: Eukaryota > Metazoa > Chordata > Lepidosauria > Squamata > Agamidae > Phrynocephalus > Phrynocephalus versicolor. The sequence continues at coordinate 471,092 of JAHTLZ010000065.1, forward strand.
TCTGGTTCACAAGAAGTTCAGGATGGTCACCCTGGAAAAGATCATTCCTCTGCTCCGCAGAGGGGACTGGTTCGGAGTTGTGGATCTGTGGGATGCGTACTTCCACATCTCCATACATCCCGCACATCGGCATCTTCTTCGGTTCGCCATAGGGGATGACGTCTACTAGCATTCCGCCCTGCCATTTCGTTTGGCAACGGCCCCTCGGGTCTTCAACAAATGCATGGCACCGGTTGCAGCACATCTTCGCACCCTGGGCATTGTCGTCTTTCCCTACCTCGACAAGGTAGTCGTGGCAGATTCCAAATTGAAAGCTCATCAGGACATTTCCACTGTCCTCATAACTCTGGACTCTCTGGGCCTCCAAGTAAATTTCAAAAAGTCCCATCTCCATCTGTCTCCAGTGGTGGCCTTCATAGGGACCATTCTCGACTCCACTCGAGCCATGGCTTTCCCTCCTTGAGAAAGGATTGCTGAGATACTCCATCTGCTTCGTCTCTTCCATCCAAAGACTTCTAGGCTACATGGCCTCAATGATGTCTGTGCTCGTACATGCGAGGCTCAGACTCAGACATCTCCAGAACTGGTTTCTGCATCATTTCAATCCCCTACGGGATCCACCATCCAAGATACTTACCATCCCACCCGACCTGCCCCCACAAGTCACTTGGTGGTCCAGCAGGTCCAATCTTCTCTCTGGCCGGCCGTTCAGGTCCCCGCTTCTGACAATTCAAGTGACCACAGACGCCAGCAACACAGGTTGGGGCGCAGTGTGCCTCACTTACCGGATCCATGACGTCTGGACTCCACAGGAACGTCAGCGCCATATCAACGAGCTGGAACTCTTGGCCATCTTCAAGGCGTTTTGGGTGTTCCTCCAGCACCTCTCTGGCAGTGTAGTACTGGCGGTAACTGACAACACAACCGCCATGTACTACATCAACAAACAGGGCGGAACTCATTCAGCACGCTTGTTGAACCTCACCATCCGCTTCTGGGACTGGTGCCTCAAAGACAACATCCATCCGGTAGCGATGCACCTGCCGGGAGAGGAAAACTCAGGACGACCTGAGTTGCAGGCAGTAATCAAACCATGAATGGGAACTGCATCCCTTGACCTTCAACCACTTATGCTTCAAATAGGGTCACCCTCAAGTCGACCTCTTCGCCTCCCGCAGCAACAGAAAATGTCATCTGTTTTGTTCAAGAGCGGGCAAGGGTCAGGACTCCCTAGGAGACGCTCTCCTCCTACCATGGACACAGACTCCTATACGCCTTCCCACCAGTTCCCCTTCTACACAAGGTCGTGGTCAAAATCTTTCAGAAAAGACCGAATCTTATCCTGATCGCACCCTGGTGGCCTAGGCAACCCTGGTTCGCCTCCCTACTCAGAATATCCAGCAATCATTTTCGTCTTCCTCTGTTTCCAGACCTGTTGTCTTAGAACTCTGGCCAGGTCCTTCATCCAGACCTCCCACGCCTACAACTGACCGCGTGGAGGATATTGAACTCATAGACTCCATCATTGCGGCATGCCATAAACCCTCCTCTACTAAACTTTATCACTACAAGTGGAGGAGGTTTCTTTTCTATGCGGCAGACAAGGGATTTGATCCGATCAACCCGCCACTTACCTAGGTACTCCAGTACCTTCTACTTCTTAAAAGGTCCGGCCTCACCTTTCATCGTTGCGAGTCCACCTATCTGCCATCGTCGTACACCAACTGCCGATGTCTCCTGCATCTTCTTTCCTCCAGCATCCTCGTCTGAAGCTTTTCCTGCGGGGTTTAAAAAAACACCTTTCCAGACCGGAAGCCTATTCCCCCGCAATGGTCACTCTCTCTCGTTCTCAGGGCCCTACAGTGTCCGCCCTTTGAACCCCTGGCCACCACAGACCTTAGACTGCTCACTTTGAAGACTGCATTCATAGTAGCAATTGTCTCTGCTCGCAGGGCTAGTGAGCTGTGCGCCATCAGATGTGACCCTCTGTACATGCAGTTTTACAGGGACATGAAGTTTTACACCTCCTGCCGAAGGTGGTGTCTTCCTTTCACATCTCCGAACCCATCATCCTCCCTGCCTTCTTTCCCAATTCCTCCACAAGGGTTGAAAGGGATCTACATACTCTGGACGTGAGAAGGGCCTTGGCCTTCTATGTATCCAGGACCGAGACTCTTAGACACTCACAAAGACTCTTTATTTGCCATGACTGGTCACGACTCAACGTTTCGCTCGTTGGGTGGTTCAGACCATTAAACTGGCTTACAATTTGGCTAAACAACCATTACCAGCCACTGTTGGGGGCACTCCACCAGAGTAATGCCCTCCTCAGCAGCATTCCTTAAAGGTGTCCCCTGGATGACATCTGCCAGGCGGCTACGTGGTCCAGGCCAGAGACCTTTGTGACCTACTATAGGGTGGATGCCCGCATGAGGTCATCCACTTCCTTCGGGAGGGCAGTGCTCTCCTTCGTGACAGCGTGACTACCCATCTGTGTGGCTTCACGAGGGCCACGATGGAGAAGAACCAGTTACTAACCTGTAAAGGTGGTTCTTCGAGTGGACCTTCATGAAGCCACACAGCACCCGCCCACCTCCCCTCAGACCGTCACACCTTGGCGGGTACTTACCTGTCATACTGGCGGTCAAGAAGAACTGAGGCATTTAGGCGAGAACACCCACGCACATGCACAGGGTGCGGGGGCGGAGACTAACAAACTTTCCTATTGCTAGGGAAGTCTGACCTCTGGCACAGGGGCGCCCGGGAAACCCATATGTGTGGCTTCACGAAGGCCCACTCGAAGAACCACCTTTACAGGTAAGTAACTGGTTCATTTCAGATGTGATTGTTATTGAATGGGGTGGGGGTGGGGAATGCAGGAACTTGTAGACAAAATAAAATGCCATCTCTGGTATCTCTTGACTTGCTTCCACCCAATGACAACAGTTATATTAATGCATCACTAGATTTATGAACCGTTTTCAGTCAAAGGGCCAAATTTCATTCCAGAAAAGTTCTTGGGGGCCACATTCCAGTGATGAACAAAGATTTTTTTAAAAGTTGGAACAAAAAGCTCAATAATTGAGCGTTGAAAATAAAAATTACTAGTACTGTACAGTAGTGACTTGGCCTTCAGATCTCATCTTTTCAGAATAGGTCAAAGCCAGTAAAAATGTGGGAAGCCACCAAATAAGTTGTATGATATATGATGCTATGTGGCCATATGGAGAACCCCGGGAAGGCTGGAGGTAGCCTGAAGGCCTCTGGTTCCCCATCCCTGACCTACATAGTCATTAGTTCATGGTGGTCATCGTGCACAAGAGGCCTGGTGAGTAACCCCCTTGAGGGAAGTATGTGTTGCAGGAGCACTAGAGCAATCTTCCCAGACTGGTGCTGTCCAGGTGTGTTGAACTGCTGCTCCTATAATGAATGGGTGAAGCTGCATCAGAGTGTTGCATAATTCTTGATCTCCTATGGAGGCAGTTTGGCATGCTGGAGTTTACTTAATGATCTCCATGGCGAAAAGGTGAACCTTGTTGTCTCTCATATGACCTGCTTCTGCCTGAATTGGAGAGCCCTCACTTGCTTACCTCTGTATGTCCCAGCAGCTACCCCTGAACCTCTTGACCACTGTGATCCCAGAGTGCAGTCAAGCATGGCCTCCTTGGACTAGATGTTCTTGTATCAGGTTCAACCACTGGAGTAATGGCGCCCTCCAGATGTTATTGAGCTACCATTCTTGAACAGAGCAACTCAGTTGCTAAGAATGTGGTGTAATAGTTGAAGTACTGAACTGGGAGATCCACATTTTACACTCTCTGTGTCATCTGGAGCCTCTCACAGTCTTCCTCTGAGCCCGTTCTACCTCACTTGGTTGCTGACAACATAAAGAGGAGAGCTATGAGAGGCAGAATATAGTTGCAATCAGTCAGTCAGTCCTGGTTTAATCGAGCTTCTGAATGGCCTTTTTTGTATGTTCCTTGTGTCTGATCTCCAAAGGTGGAGATCAGAACTGTACCAAGGAATTTCAGCTCTCCCAGGGCATAGAAAAGATAATGTCTGATCTCAGAACTCCTTCCTTTAACTCTTGCAAAGCTTGACAGCTTTGAATTGTAACAGAAAGGGTAGGGAGTAGATGTACGTGGCAAACATACAAGAATGAAAGTTTTCTTACTCTCCCAGTTTGATGGCTGTTTCACTTTGATAGCACTTTGGAAATACAGTGGAACCTTGACTTACATGCTGCTTGACTTGCAGTAAGAAGGAGTCTGTTTGACTTGCGCTGCAGGCTCTGACTTGCAGCTCAGAGCCCCGGCGCAAGGCCCCGGAATTGGGCAGCAGCTATGACCCAGCATCGCGGCTGCCGCCTCCAAACTGCTCCTGCCTTCTTCCTCTCCTCCGGCAGCGGCGGCTTCAGCGAGGCCAACTCCGAGCACCTGGAGCTGGTCCTCAGCCTTGCCCAAGTTACCCTGCCGCCGGAGGAGAAGGGCCAGGAGCTCGGGGCTGGCCTCACTGGTTAGACGGTCGGCTCAGTCTTGTAAAAAACCTGGCTGCAGAAGTCTGGTCCACAATGGAAGCATTTTAGTTGGGGAGCTGTATAGTTGTTGGACTCTAATGGTAAGCATAGAGTTGTTCAGAACTTGGAACGTCAGGTTAAAAATCAGTAAAACTTAAATGTTAGACATTGTTGCTATGAACATTAAAAAGTGGAGGCGTATAACTTGTGGACTATAATTCCACTGCCTCCTCCTCTCTGTGAAGAGACATTTCATTTACATCCCTGGAAGGAATCTCTTATCCCAGTCAAATTTGTGTTAAATTGCTGTTTTCATGGGTCTTTTTCATCATCTGGAACGGATTAATCCACTTTCCCATTACTTTTTATGGGAAAAGTTCGTTTGACTTCAGGCATTTTTGACTTATGTCTAGACCTCCAGAACGGATTAATGACGTAAGTCAAGGTTCTACTGTACTTGATGCAGATATGAGAGCACTTCTCAAATACTTGAAAGGCTGTCCTACAGAGGAGGAGCAGGATCTGTTCTCAGTCATCAGTGTGCAGGACACATAAGTGGGCTGAAGCTACAGGAAGCCAGACTGAAACTGAGTATCATGAAACATGTCTTGACTGTTAGAGCAGTACAACAATGGTATCAATTGCCTTGGGGGATGATGTGGATTCCAAAGCTGGAAGCATTCAAGAAAAATTGGGCAATCATCTGTCAGATCTGCTTGGATTTGAACCCCTGTATAGAGCAGGGGTTGGACTCAATGGCATTATAGGCCGCTTCCAACTCAATTATTCTACGATTTGTGCCTCTGTGAATAGAGTCTGCTAGGTCTTGCCTATAGAATTGGTTTGGGGCTTAGGCTGCATTCGGAAGCTCCAAAATGTGATAGATAAATAATACAGAGCAGTTAGAAGGAAAATAGCCTTGGAGTTTTGCTGGCTTCTGCAGGGATTTGCAGAGCTTATGCTTCTGTATTGCACCTCCCAGGATCCCCAGATGGCTTGAGCACTGGGATTTGTGGTCCGAAAAGTCAATTTTGAAAGCTATGGATATTTCGCCTGCTTAAGAGCCTCCCCTGTAGATTTCACATTTTAGCAAGTCTTCATGATCACCCAAGCTTATCTCTCTTCATTTCCATCTGCCAAATATTTATCCCAGCTTTCCCAAACTCCAGAGAGAAAGCAGATTCTGGGGTCCAGAAATAAGAAGAAATTGGGGCAGGACACTTTCCAGACAGTTGTTAATAATAATAATAATAATAATAATAATAATAATAATAATAATAATAATA
>JAHTLZ010000065.1:476903-492981 GCA_023846285.1 Phrynocephalus versicolor
TAATAATAATAATAATAATAATAATAATAATAATAATAATAATAATAGGAAAGGCTACAGAAGGATAGCGGTATTAGGTATATATTTAAATCTACAAAACCAGAGTAATCCTTTTCCCTTGGAAGCAAATGACATAACAATAGAAAGTTTGAGCTTGGAGAAACATGTTTTTGGATGAGAGCTCTTAGGATATCCAGCCTTAGCCATGCTGGTGGGTGAGCAGTGACCACTATACCCACACAATATCCTCCCTCCTCAAGCTCTAGTTTTCTCTGGAGTTGCTTTGACTGAGAGAGAATTTCCCTGCAGTTAGAAATTTTCAAGAAAGCTGCAGGGCCTTTGAATGAAGCTTACACAGACTGTGCGGCAGTGCCACACATCTCTGCATTTTGGTGCCATGCCTATGTCTAACTGAGACTTATTCCTTTGACAGGGATTCCTGAAAAATGAAAAAGACAATGCATTGCTCTCTGCCATTGAGGAGTCAAGGAAACGGGTAAGTTGTGGAACGACGAGCTCTTGAAATTAATATTTTATTTATTTATTATTTTATTTATTAGGCTTATATACCACCCGTCTTCCCGGAGGAACTCCGGGCGGTTCACAACAATAGGTATAAACAAAATCAGAGACGGTTAAATATAACAATTTAAAAACACTTAAACAGGCAATAAGCTGAAACAAATGGCAAATGGCAGATGGCGGGGGGGGGGGAGGTTAAATTAAGTCACCAAATGCCTCTCAGAAAAGCAAGGTTTTTAGGAATAGGATAAGAATCTTTATTGTCATTGCAGGAACAACGAAATTTTGTGGTTGCTATATTCAACTCATTTAAAACATTTCACATCAATTTAAAAACAGGTACAACACATAATAATATGACATATAAAATGACTAAAATATGACATAAAATACGCTGACTTCAAAGTCCAGAATTTCCGTTTAAGGCCAATATTGCTCTAAAAAAGAAGCTATTTTTGAGACGGTTTGTTCTTGCCCTCAGTACTCTATATCTCTGTCCTGATGGCAGCAACTCGAAGAGGCACACCAGGATGTGATGGATCTCTTAATATATCTAATGCTTTACAGTGGCACCTGGAAGTATAAATTTGTTCTAGGGTGGGGAGTGAACAGCCCACAGTACTCTCCAATTCTTATGAATCTGTGCAACACTGTCTTATCCCGGTGGGTACAACTTCCATACCACACACATAACCCGTAAGTAAGTACACTCTCAATTGCACAGTGATAGAAGGCCAGCAGCAGCTTTTGTGGAAGATGGTTTTTCCTTAAAGTTCTCAAGAAAAATAGTCTCTGCTGAGCCTTCTTTGCAAGCCCCCTTGTGTTGACAGTCCAGGACAGATCCTCCTGTAACTCAATGCCCAAAAATCTAAAACCTGTAACCCTCTCCACACCAGTCCCATCAATCACCAGTGGTTGAATATCAGTTTTCTGCCTCCTAAAATCCACCACAAGCTCCTTTGTTTTCTTTATATTTAGGTGCAAGTTATTTATTCTGCACCACTTGGTCAGCCTCTCCACTTCATCTCTGTAAGCCATCTCACTCTCCTTGCCAGAGATGAGCCCAATCACAGTTGTGTCATCTGCAAACTTAATGATCGTATTGCTAGGATAGGCAGAGACACAATCAAATGTGTAAAGAATATAATGGAGTGGGCTAGGTACACATCCCTGTGATGTTCCAATGTTGGTACTAAGAATATTAGAGGTATAAGGACCCTCTGAGAACGTTCTGACAGAAAATCCAAGATCCACCCACAAAGTGATGGTGGAAGCCCTAGACCTTCCAGTTTAGAGATCAAACGTCGTGGAAGAATGGTGTTAAAATCCGAGCTAAAATCCACAAAGAGCAATCTAGCATAGCCCCCCCCTCTGCTCCAGATGTTCAAAAACAGCATGAAGAGCACACGCCACAGCATCCTCTGTTGATCTCTTCTTTTTATAGGCAAATTGGAATGTGTCCAGTCCCTCTGGTAAACAGGCAATAACATAGTTCTGTACCAACTTTTTAAAGCACTTCATGATTACAGGTGTAAGTGCTACTGGACGAAAGTCATTCAAGTTTTCCGGATTTGGTTTTTTTGGTATTGGAACAATAATGGCAGACTTTAGGCATGATGGCACAATAGCCTGGGATAGGGATCGTTTCAAAATCCCAGTGAAAACTCCTGCTAATTGATTTGCACAATCCTTCAATACCCTTCCGGCAACTCCATCTGGCCCCGTAGCCTTCCTTGGATTGATCCCCTTCAACACCTTCCGCATCTCTCCCTCCTCCACACTAAAAACTACATTCCCTTGTGCCGATGCTGATAACAATAGTGAAGGTGGCAGAAACTCTGCTGATGTCCCTACTGATGTTGCTTCAAAAAAGGCAAAAAAGGCATTCAATTCCTCTGCCAAAGATACCCCTCCCTCAGCTACTGGGGAAACTTTAGATTTGTACCCAGTCATTTCCTGTACACCTCGCCACACCTCCCTAGTGTTGTTATGCTGAAAATTATTCTCCAATCTCTGCCTGTATGCCTTTTTAGCCACACGGATGCCCCTCTTCAGATCTGCTCTGGCTGCACTATACAGTGACCTGTTTCCACTTCTAAAAGCAGCATTTCTTGCCTTTAGCAGCTCCTGAACCTCCCTTGTCATCCAGGGTTTCCTGTTTGGATAGATCTTTATCTGGCGCTTTTGCATTACACTGTCAGTACAAAATCTGATATAGTCCAACACTACCTCAGTGTAGGTCTCTAAATCCTGTTGGGCAAATGCCTCCCAATCAGTGTCATAAAAACAATCCTGCAGCTGTTGAGATGCTCCTGCTGGCCATATCATGGTAGTACTCTTTATTATTGGCATCCGCTTCCTCAAACAAATATATTCAGGAGTCAGAAGTAGAGACACATGATCAGATTGGCCCAAGTGTGCTAATGGTTCCGCCTTATAGGCCTGTTTGATATTCGTGTACAATCTGTCCAAAGTCCTTTCTCCCCTGGTTGCACACTTAATATGTTGATAGAATTTCGGTAGAACCACTTTCAGATCTGCCTGGTTAAAGTCCCCACATACAATAAATGCAGCTTCAGGATACTTGTGTTGTTGTCTGCTTATAGCATCGTGCAAAAGATCCAATGCCTCGTTGATATTCGCATCAGGTGCAATATACACTATAGTTATCAAGACTACTGTAAATTCACGGGGGATGTATATGGGTCTGAATTTGAGTGTCATAAATTCCACAGATGGAGAACAATGGCTATCAACCACCACAGAATTTGTGCACCAGCGATTACTCACATATGCACACAACCCCCCTCGTCTACTTTTTCCAGCGTCCTTTGTTCTATCATGACGAAACTGTGTGTATCCTGTTAATTCCAGAAAAGAATTTGGAATAAAAGCTTTCAACCAAGTTTCACTGAACAGCAGAAGGCAGCACTGGTTCACAGTTCTCTCACTTGTGATCCACAGTTTCCACTCCTCCAGCTTATTCACCAGGGATCTCACATTTGCATAGAAGATACTAGGAAGGGGTAATTTACGATGCTGTGGCTTTAACCTTTGCCGCCTTCCTCCCCGGCAACCTCTCTTCTGTTTACGGTCTCGTTTGCGCCTCGTTGGCTCTTTGAAGTCAAACAATTCTTATTGCAAATGCGAAGACACTCACAGCTTTTGCAGCACTCGCTCTGCAGCCAGATAGATAACATATCTTGTCGACTGTAAGTACGGCTATTTTGGCAGAACTTAAAAGCCAGATTCTGAGTTGAGGAGCAACCAACCGCTGCGTCTGCATGCGCCGCCATCTTGAGTATTTTAATGCTTTCTTAAAGGCTGGCAGGGACTGTGCAAGGCACACTTCGCTGGGGAGGTGGTTCCACGGGGCAGGGCCAGCCACAGAGAAGGCTTGAGATCGGGTAGATATTTTTCGAGCCTCCCTGGGTGTGGCCACCCACAGCATGTGCGCCCGCGACAACCTAGTCGGTCAGGCCGATGTTGACCGCTGGGCGATCCGCTCTGCCAGGTAGTCAGGTCCCAGGCCATGGAGGGTTTTATAAACTGAAACCAAGACCTTGAATCTGATTTGGGACGCAACAGGCAACCAATGAAAACAAGCCAGAACTGGGGTGATGCGGTCGAACCGGCACACACCTGCCACCAGTCTGGCCGCCTCATTCTGTACCTGCTGCAGTCGCCGAAGGAGAGTCAAGGGCAACCCCATGTAGAGCGTGTTGCAATAGTCAAGTCTTGAGATCACCAACGCTTGCACGACAGTCCTGGGCTATTTGACGGAGATGGAAAAAGGCAATCCTGGACACAGCAGCCACCTGGGCTTCCATAGTGACTGCCGGATCCGGGACTACGCCCAGATTCCGGACATTGTCCGACGGCCGGAGGGAAACGGCCTCCAAGGTGGGAAAAGGGCCTCCATAGCCAGATGGGGAAGACCCAAAGAACATAACCTCAGTCTTCTCAGGGTTGAGTTCAAGTCTGTTGGCCCTGGTCCATTCCATGACCGCATCCAGGCACTGGTCGAGGGTCTGCACAGCCTCATCTGCAGAGGTGGAAAAGGAGAGAGAGAGAGCTGCGTGTCATCAGCATACTGATGGCAGTAGACTCTAAATCTTGTGACCTCTGCCAGTGGCCTCACATAGATGTTCCACAGCATGGGAAAGAGGGACGACCCCTGTGGAACCCCACAAGGGAGTATCCATGGGGCAGATAGCTCCCCCCCCATGCTGCACACGCTGGGGGCGGCCCTCCAAGAAGGACCAGAACCAACTGTGAACAGTGCCTCCGATCCCAATCACAGAGAGCCGACCCAGCAGGATACCGTGGTTTACGATATTGAAGGCCACTGACAAATCCAGAAGGACCAACAGGGTAGAGCTACCCCTGTCGCCCCCCCCCCCCCCGGAGGAGGTCATCTTGCAGTGCGACCAAGACTGTCTCAGTCCCCCGACCCGGCCTGAACCCAGACTGGAATGGGTCAAGGACTCGTTCTCCCTCCAAAAACGATTGAAGCCGGACCGTGGCCACCCTCTCGATTACCTTGCCCATAAAGGGAACATTTGCAATCGGGCGGTAGTTGGTCAATTCGCCCGATGCCATGCCAGTTTTTTTCAGAATGGGCTTCACCACGGTCTCCTTCAGGCGAGAGGGGAAAAGCCCTTCCCTGAAGGAGGCAGTGGCAATAGTAGAAGCCCATTCAGGCATGCTCCCGCCGGCAGCTTTTATAAGCCAGGATGGGCAAGGGTCGAAGGGGGTGGACGCAGGCCAGCAGTGGGCAAGAGCCCTGGAGGCCTCAAGTGAGGAAACAGGCCCAAACTCAACCATACGGGGAGACGAGGGGGTGCCGCGTCAGGGGATACCGAGGGTAGGCTAGAGCAACCGGAATCGAAACCGGTCCGGATGGCCTCTATTTTAGATCTTTAAAAGGCTGCAAAAGTATCACTACTGAATCAGTAGGAGGAAGCCTTACCAGACCAGGATCAGTGAGGTTGAGAACCACATGGAATAATTCCACCTGGCAGTTTGAGGCCTCACTAATTCTCAGGGAGTAGAAATATGTTTTAGCCTCCCTGATCGCCCGAACATAGCGTCTGTTCTGGGCAATGACTGCAGCCTTATTAATTGCCATCCTCCAGCTGCACTCCAGCCTCTTCCGTTCTTGGTTCATTGCTCTCATCTCCGCCGTATACCACGGCGAAGAGCGAGCTCTGCAATGGAGGAGGCGCCTAGGGGCAATCTAGTCGACAGCCCAGGAGGGTTCTTCAAACCATTGATCCACCGTGGCTTCGACCGGGTCGTCAGGCAGGCCGCCAGGAAGCTCCCCGAAGGCCTCCCGGAACCGATCAGGAGCCAGGAGTCTCCGGGGGCGGGCCCAAACAAATGGCCGAGGGTCCCCGCGGGGTGGGGTGGCAATTGATAGGGAGAAGGACAGCAGGTGATGGTCTGACCATGACACAGGAGTGGACACAATGTCCCCTACCCTCAGATTAGAATCCTCCAACGTGGAGGTAAATACCAGGTCCAGGGTATGTCCAGATCTATGGGTGAGGCATACAACATGCTGGGTCAGGTTCATGGAGGTCATGGTCTGCATGAACTCCAGAGCCGCTCCCGAAAGTCCATCGTCAGCATGCACATTGAGGTCTCCCAACACCAAGAGGCAGGGGGGTCTCAGTAGTGCAGCCGCAATGAACTCGGTGAGCTCTGGTAGGGATTGTGCTGGGTTGCGGGGAGCACGATATCTGTTAGGAGGTCTAGTTCGCTGCTGATCAGAACTCTGTCCTGACACCATCGCCCTCCACTGCTTCTCTTTTAACTCTTCTATATTATTTGAGAAGAAATCCCTTTCTGTCGTCTATCCTCCTCAAGTAAAGGCTTTCTCTCTCTCTCTACAACAGTTGGTGCTCCAAGAGATGGATGCCTCTATAAATATGCATCTCCACCCCAAATATCAGCCATGCGGGACACAGCCTAGCCTTGTTTTTAGCCTTGCCTCAGTCCCGGTCTGATTCCTCTTTCTTAGAGGCAAGCCAAGAGTAACCCAGAAATTGAGTCATTCTCTTTGGCAATCAGCCAACACAATCTGCTTTTCAAGCTCCTAGAAATGACATTTGATAGCGTGAAGAAGAAGAAAAATCATCTATGTTAGCTAGGAATCCTATTTGTTTTTGAATCAGGCATTCTGTAGAGGCAGATGAATATGCAAACATTCTCATTCCTGCCCGGTGATTAGGATTTAACAAAGGCAATGCCACAGAGACAGTGTGGGTGTAGTGGTTACAGTTTTGGACTGTGACCTGGGACACCTTGGTTCGCATCTTTACTTAACCATTAAACTCAATAGGTTTATAATAAAATAAATAAATATATAAATAAAATTAAAGCATTAAAAATAAATAAATAGGTTGCCTTGGGCCATTCCCACGCTGGCAGCCCAACCTACCATGATGGTAAAAGGGATGAAGAGTGGTAGGAAGAAGAGGGGTTTTTTAAATTATGAAATAATAGAAATTTAAATAAATTTCTGCTGCATATTTTGAAGTGCAAGGAGAGAAGGTACAGAGTATTTTTTTCAGATAGCAACATTTGCAAATTATGTTGTGATAAAACTGAGCCAGGGTGCAGGGTTTTTAACATCCTGTGCATACATCCTTGTACAGTGGTACCTTGTATAAAGGAATTAATTCGTTCCAAATGAAATTCTGTTAATCAAATTTTCCTTTGTACAAATTTCCCATAGAAATGCATTGAAAATGGATTAATCCCTAATCGTGACTGTTTTTCTGTTGTACAGATTCGCCCCATAGGTGATTCTGTTAAGCGATTTTCCCCAATCTCCAGAATTTTTTTTCCTTCAAGCAGGTTTTCTGTTAAACAAACTGCTTGTTATATGAGGGTCCAAACTTCGGCCCTCCTGATGTTTTGGACCACAACTCCCAGAACTCCAAGCCTATATTTCCAATGGCAAAAGACTGTGGGAGTTGTGGTCCAAAACATCTAGAGGGCCAAAGTTTGGACATGCCTGGTTTAGTCATACTGTATCACATATTCAGAAAACCACCTGTCATAATTTAAAGTGGTTCCTTAAAAATATAATTGCTCTGTATTTTGTTTCATGCTCAACTTTTTTATTTATTTATTTATTTATTTAGAGATAGGGATTAAATGTCTGATCTTAGGCTGGATTTAACCTTTGGATTCCCATTTTCCATATGCCTTTGTGAAATTTCTGGCAGCCGAGGCTTATATTTTCTTTAAAAATAAATACAGTGTCTATACTTTGGGGTTGCCAAGTTTCTAATATGAGATTTGCAAATTAAATTTCCATGCCTTACAGTTCTGAAACTGTTTAGTGTTTTTAATATATATTATAAATTTCTTAAAATTATTATTATTGTTAAAATACAAGAGGTTTTTTTTGTCTATCTTAGACCTTTGCAATGGCTGAGGAGTACCATCGTGAATCAATGCTGGTTGAGTGGGAACAGGTGAAGCAAAGGATCCTCCATACACTTTTGGCTTCAGGAGAAGATGCCCTGGACTTCACTCAGGAAAATGAGGTATAGGATTTGGGGATCTGTTGCTGTTCCTAAAGGTTGAAATAATCAGCTGATTCTTTGGCTGCAGACTGCTGGTAGAAGCAATGACCTAGCATGACTGTGTTTGTATTGAAAAGAAGAAAACAAATAAATGCTGCCCCTGGCAACCCCAGTGGTGTACCAGTAATGGCTGAACTCTGCCATTGATAAAAGCATTCTATAATTGTTCCTATTTTGCATATTTTATGCTGCCATTTTCAGTGGCTGTATAATTTCTTGTAGCTTTTCTCAGCTTGCGGGAGGCATCCTGTCCTCCTCTGTTGAAATTCTTACTTGATGAGCTCTCAGATTTTAAATGTAACTACATAAGGGGTAGTAACTTGAATTTAAGGGGCTTCCTTTGTTTACTACTACTCCACTATCAGAGGCATTTGAGAGAAAATTGGACAATCATCAGGTCTGCTTTGATCTGGACTCCTGCCTTGAACAGGAGGTTGGAGTTCTAGGCTCTGTCCAATTCAGTTATTCCATGATTATAACATAAATCCATTTCATTGTCCCAGATAGAGTAGAACCACTGAATCAGTTGAGTGGTGAATCAACACTTCTACTAATCCCACTGACTTAGTGAGTTGACTGTTGTGGAGCACACCAGTTCTGTTCAGACTTACACTTCTGCAGAGTTACAGCATACAGAGTGCTGGCTATCAAACGTTCTACCCCTAATTCTTCTGCTCCTCTTGCTTTCCTCTCAAAGTGTCTTTTGTGAGAGAAATTAAAAAAACAAAACCCTGTGATCTCATTTCTACAGTTAATTGCCTACGGTTTCCCTTGTGATTTGGGAACTGAAATTTCTGGACCTTCAGGAAGGAGGTCTGTACTAATCATAGAAGTCCTTCCTTTCATGGAAGCGCTATCCCTCTGGGAGAGACCTGCTGTTGCGTCTTCTTGATTTACATACTTCATTATTGGGTCCCACCAGACCACCAGATGTTTTCAGTAAGAGGAATACAGAGGAAATGTCCTGCATACCAGGGAAGATCCCTTGATGCTGTGCTGTGATGGAGCTTTGTGTGAAATGGAGTTCAGTCTTTCTGTGCAACATCAAATGCCGAGCTTTCTTCTGAACTGATAGCTCACAGCTAGTCCTCCTTTGTGCCCAGCTGTGAAAGGGGCACCGTCTCTTGATCACAGGTGTCACCCTCTGAAGGGAAGCCAGCACTAAGAAGATTTCCTTTCATGGTCTCTCCAGATAGGTTAAAAGATGGAATGAGATCTGTCACGCTGCCCTGTTCTGCTTCTCTGTGATGGTGCTGACATAATGTTCCTGTGTCTGAGGGAGAGCATGAGGACCCCTTAATGTGTTGTTGTGTTCACAGCCTCAAAGTCAAAGGTCTGGGAGATCCTCAACTGCATTGGTGGTGTTAAAAACCAGTGGCTTAACTTTTCCATAGCAGCAGCACTGAAACCCTAGTTTTAAAAAATTGCAAGTGACTGAGTGAGGCAGGAGCTTATCCCTAGAATATAAAAGGAGTTTAATTAATATCTCTGTATACAGAGAACCAACAAAGAGGTGCAGATCCAGACACAGCAAGAAAGAGGGGAGCCAAAGAGCCTCTTTTCCAATGTAGGGCCAAGATCCAGTTCAGAGAAATAAGACCCATCAGCAAAGATTGCTTTGCAGTTCAAGAACAGTACACAGGTTCCCATTTCAGGTAGATCGTCTTTTTGATGGTGCAAGTTGCCTTTGGGTCCTTTGGTCTAAATCCTCATTGCTCCTTCCAGGTAGGACTGATGAATCCATGGGATTTACGCACAATTTGGATTCCTGTTCAATAGAGAATTTCAATGGATCTGCCCTAGTTGGAGCTATAGTTGGATTTCAGGTTCTAACTGGAGAAGTCTTATTGAATCAGACGTTTACTCAATATTGACTTGTTAGTCAGCAGTTGATTTAATAGGTCTATCGTAGGTAGGGCTAGGTCAAGCATGTCCAAACTTCGGCCCTCCTGATGATCTGGACCACAACTCCCAGAATCCTAAGCTTATACTGCCAATGACAAAGGACTGTGGGAGTTGCTGTCCAAAACATCTGGAGGGCTGAAGTTTGGACATGCCTGGGCTAGGTATTGGAATTAAGCCCTAGTGTCCAAGGAGGGAAGCAGGAGTAGTTATCACCTCAGACTGTGTTAACCTTTATATAGTCTTTGGCCAGCTGCATAGAGATACAACCTGCCTGAAGCACTATTTCTTTTGTTAAGATGAAGATGCCACCATGTGACCACCATCAGTTTTTATTTGAATCATTTTTCCTGCAGTAAGAGATTTCCATTTACTATATGAGCTCAAATTAGCCCTTGAAAATGTCTTCTCACCTTGTACCACCTGTGATGCTGATGACGTGTCACCGCCATGTGGAAGGGATGTCATCATGACACTTGATGCCTTCATTGTGCTTCAGACAAGTGGGATGTAGACCCTGAAGCACCATAAGCCAACCAGTTCTTTCATGTCCTTTGTGATGGCAGAGCACTGTTCTCATGCCACAAAAAAGAGCAACGGTGACCCAAGAAGTGCCACGGCATGTCATGTCAGAGGCCCTCTCTTTACTGGTACCCTTTCCGACAGTTTGCCAGCCCACAGTGCTTGGAGGAAAGCTCCAGAAGCCGTTTGTATCAGGGGGGGAAATCTTCCCTGGCAGCTGGAGCCATAAAGCCTTGAGTGCTGAATTTGATGCCAAAGAGATGATAGTTCTTTGGTCAGAACAGCCCCTCTGCTGATGATCCCAGTGCTTCTAGCACTGACCAACTAAAAAAGAGAAACAGCAAAGCTACATTGACAGGAATTTATCTTGGCAATGTATCAGGAAACGGCCTTCACTCAGTTTTGAAGGCCCTGACTAATTGGAAAGCGTATGCCCTTTCATCACTTTATAGTCTAGCAACTCAGATCTTCAAGTCAAATCCCAAGTTGGATACAACTCCTTGCTAACATACCATATTCCTATGTTTGAGGAAGAATCTGTGTGGTGTAGTGGGAGAGTGATGGATCAGGACTCAAAAACCATGCGCTCAAATCCCTAGTTGTCCATGGAAACCCACTGACAGAATCAGTGGTAAAACCACTTCTAAAATATGTCACTTAACTCGAGAACTTGAGTGCAGTTGCTCTACGTTAGATGCAAATTGAACAAACCTCACTTGAATGCCTTTTGTTCCCCTGCCTTGTATGTCAATATTTCTTGAGGGCCTTTTTTTCGTATTTTGAAGGGTCATCATTTCTTTTACAGAATCATCGCAGCTCAACCTTACGACCCACTTTCTCCAGTTGGTGCTCAAGGCACAATGATAAAATATCTTTCTATGAATCTGTTTGAAATGAGTTTTGAAAAAGGGAGAAGTAGAGAGAGTGATGGGGGGGGACTACAAGGGCAAACTGGAAAAGATCTCTCAAGTAGAGCTGGAGAACATGTAGCACAACAGCTCCCAACCTTTCCTGCCTCTGGGCCACCCTGGCTAGAGCTGGTGACAGATGAGAAATGGGCCACAACAAATGCTGTGCACAAAAGAGGTTGATAAATTAATCGTTGACCATACGCTTGATCAACGAGTTTGTGTTGACCATTCTGACCAGTACATTTTTGTCTCTTTCCCTTTTTCCTTCCACTCTTTCCAACAGCCCAGTTACGTTAGTGAGTTGCCAGCCCCAGGTCGCAGTTCTTTGGACAACATTGAGATGGCATATGCCCGGCAAGTGAGTAATTGGGAACTTGATTGTTGACTTGACTTGGTTATCTGAGATTCCCAGTAAGCCGACAGCCGTTTCAGGTGGGACTCCTTATCTGCAAAGATAACATGCATCCCATATCAGTAGCTCTATGCATTTGTTATATAGTCCAGAATCATCAACATGGTCACAAGAGAAAAGGTAGCCTCACCTTGTCCCTTGTTGTCTTGCTCACACAAGCAGTTATGTGTCTGAAGAAGAGAATAGCCCTGCTTAGGTGTGAGCGGTGTGCGTGAACAAGAACCCACATTTTCCAGGGTTCTTGCTTGGTTGAATAACACAACAGGGGAGGGTGAGCAGCTTCTCCCCTGTTAATCCTGTTGATGGTTCCAGATGTGACAGAGCAAAACAATGAGGCTGATGTCAGGCTGTGTCGCATTTTACAATTGGTAGGGGATGTTCCTTGAAGGTTGGTCCCTCCAAAATCATAGCAGAATGAAATGGGCCTGCATTCAGCTGTTTGAAAGGAGAAGTGGGCACCAGTGCTTTAAGGTATTGATCCATGCTTCATCGTGCAGCAGTTCAGTTTTAAGCCAAAGTGTGCCAGCCATATTGTGATTTATATAAAATCCTCACTTGAGGAGGCTACATAGGGACCTCCTGGTCAACACAGCTGTGCCTGTCTTTTGAAATTCTGCAATTTGTTACTTTTAAAAAGAG
Organism: Phrynocephalus versicolor; assembly: GCA_023846285.1. Lineage (NCBI taxonomy): Eukaryota > Metazoa > Chordata > Lepidosauria > Squamata > Agamidae > Phrynocephalus > Phrynocephalus versicolor. The sequence goes on from JAHTLZ010000065.1 coordinate 489,413, forward strand.
ACCAGAATTCTGGAAGGAAAAAACAGACATCCCCCCAACAAAAAAGTCAACATTTCTGTGCAACTCTAGTAATGTGTAGATCTATCTGGATAGCAGTTTTTACTCTGGGTATTAGCATCTCTCTAGGATGCTGGGCAGAGATCTGTGCTATAAGTGCATTTAATTGGAAATGCCTGGATCAGTCCCTGACATTCTAGGAACTGAAAGGATACACTCTAACCACTGATTTGAGTTCCCTCCAGATTTCTTTCTTTTTGTAAAGCTGAGTAAATATAATTAATTTTCCTGGACATTCTTTTTCAGGATGATCAGATTCATTTTCTAAAAAGCCTTCCGGGGCCTGGGGAGATCAGAATGCCTCTGTGTTACACCTGTTGAGAAGCATATTGTTGAAATGTTTCGAGGGGTGGTGGTCTTTGTTTTATTGGGTTTCACAATGTGATCATGCAGTTGAAATCACACCCACAGATCGGAGAATCCTAAACTGACAGTTGATTTAGGTTTTCACATACCTGCCATTAGTTGGCTCTTCAGCACTTCTAGATCAGCTTTGGGATTTGCTGGGCACAGCAGTGCAAATCTGCTTCTGACTCTGAGGCTTCCCTCAAGCTTTGGAATAAATGAGGAGAAACATTTTTATGGCTTTGCCTTCCCTGATGCATCCTTGCTCTGAGGCATGGGAATAAGGATGCATGGTGACAGGAGAGCTTCCCTAAGGCCTCCTAACCAAGGAGTTCATTTCCCATTTGGTGGCAGTTTGGACTTTGGAGGGGGGGGGGTTGATGGGGGAAATGTATCTCATTCTCCATCTGTTTTCAGATTTACGTTTATAATGAGAAGATTGTGAACGGACACCTGCAGCCAAATTTGGTCGATCTTTGTGCTTCTGTTGCTGAACTGGATGATAAGGTACTGTGTAAATTAGTGGAAGCAACCACTCTGCTTCTGTGTCTAGATGTTGGTAATCTGATGATGTGGATCAAGTTGATCACTTCAAGCGACACATAAAAGTCCTTTTCCAAGGAGAGAAAGGCAGGGTTAAAATACTCTAAAAATAAATAAATAAATGCATCCTTGGACTGTTCTGTGAACGATCGACAGGTATTTCTGTCATTGGGTCAGCTATAGGTTGCCCTGATGCCCAGCCTTTCTCAGTGTGTGAGTTTATGCACTGCCTTGACCCCCAGGTTCAGCCAGGGGTTCATACAACCCAACCTTCTCTTTACTACATAAGATCATAAGATGATCCATGCTGGATCAGGCCAAGGGCCCATCTAGTCCAGCTTCCTGTATCTCACAGTGCCCCCTCCAAATGTCTTTGGAAGCACACAAGACTAGATATCTGTCTCCTGATACCATTTCCTTGCATCTGACCTTAGGAGTACCCTATTGTTTAAAGCCTGGAGATTACGTATCTCCCCACCATGGCTCGTAACCTGTGATGGACTTTTTCTCCAGGAATCTGTCCTATCCCCTTTTGAAGGCTTCCAGGCCAGATGCCATCATCACATCCTGTGGCAGGGAGTTCCACAGACTAACAATGCACTGGGTAAAGAACTGTACGCAGTACTCTAGGTCCAGCCTTACTATCGTTTTGTACAATGACATTATAATGTTGACTTTTTATTTTCAATCCCCTTTTTGATGATCCCTAGGAATGGACCTTCACCACTGCCACACATTAGGTAGAAACTTTCATTGAGCTGTCTACCAGTATACCAAGAAATCTTTCCTGATCCCTCAGAACCCATAAGCTGATAAAGTTTTGGTGTTTTGACCCAATATACATTGCTTTACATTTTCCTACATTGAAACACATTTGCCATTTCACAGCCCATTCTCCCAGTTTGGAGAGATCCTTCTGGAGCTCTTCACTATCTTCGCTGGTCTTCACCACCTGGAAAAGTTTTGTGTCATCCACAAACTTGGCCACCACACTTCTTATCCCTGTCTCCAGGTGATTTATGAACAGAGTGAAAAGCACTGGTCCCAGGCCAGATCTCTGGGGCACACTGCTTTTTACCTCTCTCCATTGTGAAAATTTCCCATTGACACCTACTCTTTGTTTCCTGGATCTCAACCAATTCTCAGTCTATAAGAGGACCTGCCCTCTTATCCCCTGCGTGTACAATTCTCTCAGCAGCCTTTGGTGAGGGACTGTGTCAAAAGCCTTCTGAAAATCAAGATAGACAATATCCACTGGTTCACCCAAATCCACAAGACTGTTCACCTTTTCAAAGAATTCTAAGAAGTTTGTGAGGCAAGACTTACCCTTAGAGAAAACATGCTGATTTTCCCTCAGCAAGGCTTATTCTTCTATGTGTTTTAAGATTTTCTCTTGGATAAGGCTTTCCACCATCTTCCCTGGGACAGCCTTAAGGCTAACCGGCCTGTAGTTTCCCAGGTCTCCCCTCCTTCCTTTTTTAAAAAAATGGTGTGACATCTTCTATCCTCCAGTCCTTTTGCACTGTGGCTGTTTTAAGATACAAGTTCCATGTTTCCGTTAAGAGATCTGCAATTTCGTTTCTTAATTCCTTAATAGACTGCCGTTGGAGGTCACCTGCCTTGTCCCTGCCGGCCTTGCCGGCCTCCCCACCTCACGCATCAGCAGGGCACCCACTGGGTCCCTGCTGGCCTCCCGGCGCATCACCTCTGGCGGTGTATTGGGGGGAGTTCCCCCGCTCACACACTGGTGAGGCATGCAGGAACCCAGGCCGGTGCTGGGCCGCCTGGCAGGGCTGCGGTCTAGGCCCTGGGTTCTCCTGCGCTAGCTGCCTCTTCCCGGCTGTCCTCGGCTATTCACCACCCCGGCCCTCCAATAGCTGCTGCTAGAGGGTGGTGAACAGCCGAGGATGGCCGAGAGGAGGCTCCTGCCATTCCCCTGGCCTGGTGGCTCCTGGGCCTGAGGCGGCAGTGGTGGCGGCCGACAGCATGGAACACCTTTGAGGGTGGGTGGGTGGGGAGGACCTGGGGTGAATACGGTGGCGGCGGCGGCGGCAGCCTGGCCAACCAGCCAGCCAGCTGGGAGGATGAATGGAAAGCTCCAAGTAGAGGCTTCCTCCTCCTCCTCCTCCTCCTCCCTTTCCTCCCATTCCATTCTCTGCAGCCGCCCCTGCTTCCGTCACCAACATGGCCGGAGTGGCAGGGCCAGGTGGAGGCAGCTGCTTCTCGGCCCCGCTAGCCTCCTCGTGGCCGCTGCTCCTCCTGGTCTGTGGGTGTACATGGGGGGGAGCATTAGTGTGCGTGTGCATGCGTGCATGTGTGGGGGCAGGTGTTTGTGTGTGTGCGTGTGTGCGAGGAGCGCCAACGAACTGGGGGATGGAGCAGTAGTGAGGAGTGTGTGTGTGTGTGCTTGTGCGCATGTGGAAACACTTCACAAGGGAGTCCTGCGGGACTGCGGTGGCCAAAAGGAGCTCGCGGGCTGTTCAAAGTTGGACCACCCTGAATTATCACATCCCATTTTCTCCCAGTCCTAAAACCTACTGTGTCATCACTTTGTGGTTCTCTACCCTCTCCAAACTTTAATAATAATAATAATAATAATAATAATAATAATAATAATAATAATA
>JAHTLZ010000065.1:492991-516623 GCA_023846285.1 Phrynocephalus versicolor
TAATAATAATAATAATAATAATAATAATAATAATAATAATAATAATAGAGTTGAGAAAGGAGCTAAACTGAAATTCTGGCCCTCTTCCTTAGAATGGACGGGTTCCGACAGCTCAGCAGCCTGAACTTTGTCATCGTCTCTCTCTTCATTTTAAGTGCCGTCCTGGTAAAAATGAGTCTGCAGCCTCCTTTCCTGGCAGCGGCTTTCATCATCTTGACCTGGTTTCTTTTGCAGAACATTTCTGACTTGTGGGCTATGGTGAAGCAAATGACTGACGTTTTGCTGGTTCCTGCAAGTGATGCGTTGAAAGTTCGCACCAGCATGGAAGTGCAAATGGAATTTGTAAGGCAGGCCCTGCAGTACCTCGAGCAAAGGTAAGATAGCAAAGTTAGTACTGCTCAGGAACTGTCATGCGTTGAATTAAGGCACATGGCCATCATTTGACTACAGTATTAGGCATCTGCTTTTGCATCTGCATCTGGATTTGGATCATTTTGGAATCTGCCTCGGATCCTTGTTTTGGCAGAAATTGAGTAATTTCAAGTTCCCGTAATGAAATCTGTCATGCCACCTTCTTTTTTTTAAATGTTTCTACTCTCGATTCGTATTGTGTGTATATGTTGGCCAGAAGTCCCTTCTTGGCATAGTACACCTCACTAGAGTAGACTCATTTGAATCAATGGAATTTACAGAGGTGTTGAATCACCAAACCCCCTGAGTGTACCATAGCAACAGAGTCTGGGCCATTGCTTTAGAATTCCTTAGAATCATAGAATCATAGAGTTGGAAGAGAACTCAAGGGCCATCTAGTCCAACCCCCTGCCATGCAGGAACCCCCATCAAAGTACTCCTGGCAGATGGCCATCCAGCCTCTGCTTAAAAACCTCCAAAGAAGGAGACTCCACCAGCCTCCGTGGCAGCATATTCCACTGCTGAACAGCTCAAACCGTCAGGAAGTTCTTCCTAATGTTCAAATGGAATCTCTTTTCCTGTAGTTTGAAACCATTGCCCAGCATCCTAGTCTCTGAAGTCATGGACAACAAACCTGCTCCCTCTTCAATATGACATCCTTTCAAATATTTAAACATAGCTATCATATCCCCCTCAGCCTTCTTTTTGAAAGGCTAAACATTCCCAGTTCCCTAAGCCTTGAATTGCTTTTGCCTCCTTCTAAGTGTTATAAGTATATGTGTGTGTTTCACATCTGTTCTCCTTTTGCTTTTTGAATGGGCATAGGACCAGCGAACAAAGAACTTAGTGGAAGTATTTTAATATTCCAGCTGTGCACTTCAACTTATGTTGCTCTTGTTTCTGAAACACATGAGTCTCCTTGCAGATATCTTTTTAAGGGAAGGCCAGATAACACTTTGTGATGTTGAATCCCTAAAATGGTTGGATGGGTAAGGCTTCGTGCTAAATGGTGGTGCCTGGTGCCTTGCAGTTACAAGAACTACACCCTGGTGACTGTCTTTGGAAACCTGCACCAAGCACAGCTGGGAGGCGTGCCGGGAACCTACCAATTAGTCCGCAGTTTTCTGAACATTAAGCTCCCTGTGTCTGTCCCAGGACTCCAGGTAAGTGCATCCAGGCTGTACAGCCATCGTTTTGAGGCGTGACTATGCCGACCCATTCAGGCAAAACTGACTGACCAGCACAGAAAGGAGAGTGTTTGCCAGGGCATTGCTTTGTATTTCAGAAATTGAAAGTCGTGTCTGTTTGAATACACTGTATAATTACTTGTGATTCTACGATCATCTAAAGAAGCGTGATATTTCTGCCAATATAGATCATGTCTTTGTATCCAAATGGTGTCTTTCTGTTCACAGAACATCCTTTGATTTAGCAGAGGTATTGGTAAAGAGGAGGGGAAGGAGGGACTTTCCCGTGCCATTTTGTTCTGAAGAATCCTCCTCTCCCCCATGGAGCAGTTTGGGGAGGCGCGCCAGGATTGTTTTAGGGAGGAGATCGGCACAATTAACCTTTTCTTTCTGCCTCTTATGGGAGCCTGCAGTTGGTGCAAGATGCTTCCATATATATATATATATATATATATTTGTGGGGGAAACCCTTGAATACTGAAAAATTGCAGCTGGTGAAGGAGAAAGCTAGGCTAGAATATTTCTCCACAAAACCTGGTTTTCTGGGAATGTTTTGGATCCGTACTTCTGTTTGTTCCCTCACAATCTGAAATGCTGCAGATCAGACAGGCGATTTTCATCTCTGGGAACTAAACCTTAGTAAGTTGCACACGAGGGAATCAACCCCTCTCCCCCCTCCCCCCCTCCCCAAATGCTCAGTATTCGTTTGCTTTTTCCAGGATGGGGAAGTGGAAGGTCACCCTGTTTGGGCACTAATTTACTACTGTATGAGATGTGGAGATTTAATGGCAGCCTTGCAAGTGGCGAATCGAGCACAGCACCAGCTGGGAGAATTTAAGAGCTGGTTCCAGGAATACATGCACAGCAAAGATAAAAGGTAGGTGGGCTTGTATCAAGAAGAGACAAAGAACACGCGTCCAGGGGGGAGGAGACAACCCGGGGGGAGGGATTCTAAATAGAACTCAAACGTTAAACGGTCACATCATCGCCTCCCCAGTTCTTGGAGGGGAAGCTGTCCTAATGGACTGGTGCATGGGAGACCCACTTAAAGGACTGTTGTTGGGAGCTGCCCATTTTAAAGTGCCCATTACAAGTTCCAAGCTTTGGGTTCATGGCTGCAAAACTCAGAGCTTGGAAGGAGCTGTTTCAAATAACTCAGTTCCCCGTACCTGTTTTCCCTGTGGGCAGTGAGGGTACGGCTGAGTTACTTTTCAAAATAAATGTAATGAATGGCAGCAAGTTTACTTTTTCTCATAGCAATTAATGCATGCTATTTTAAGATGTTCTTAGGGACATTTTGATCGGAATTGATAGGGTTTTTTGATATGTTCTGGTCCATTCCAAAGGACGCTTTGTTGGGTTTTGTCTTTTACTTTTGGATCTCCTGTCATATTTTGGAAATGCGATACTTGGCCACTAGAGGGAAAAAGAGAACATTTGCCTGTGGGATTGACGTGTTAGTAGTGACAGGACAGGACGAATCACCTCTGTGAACATTAATGATAAGTGGGCCCCCTGAAAACGACGAGCATCTCAACAGGTTCCTTTGTGGAAAATGGTGTTGCAAGCTCCATGACCCCAAAATAATAAAGAGAGCAATGAGGGCTTTGCAACCTGAGTGCGAGGAAAAACCTGGTGGGGTTTTGCGGAGCTTAGAGCGAGGCACGTGGGCGGCTACGTGGCCCAGAACAGGAAGCCCACAGGCTGGCCTCTTTCAAGACGCCCTGTCCTAATAACACGGCTTCTTTTGGTCGCAGATTGTCTCCTGCCACAGAGAACAAAGTCCGCCTTCATTACAGACGAGCCTTGAGAAACAACACTGACCCGTACAAAAGAGCCGTTTACTGTATCATAGGCCGGTGCGATATCGCTGATAACCACAGTGAGGTTGCGGATAAGACAGAAGATTATCTTTGGCTCAAGGTGCGTGTGGTTTCCTGAAAGTGGCTTTAGCTCCTGCCCGCTTGCGTGGCCTCCCTGCCTTGGGCACCTTCCCTCTGAAGAAGCCCTTGGCGGAACCAGGGAAGGGCTCAGGGTGCAGTCCCAGCGGCTGCTTGGCCCACTTCCCAGGGAGAGGCACCGGCTGGCTAGGCAGGGAGATGCTGTCCTCTCAGTGGCAAGCGGGGGGGGGGGGGAGCAAAGGGGGGGGCCGGTCGCGCCCCCACAAACAAGCACGGGGTGGGGGGAGGGAGGGGGGGGGGGAGGGAGGGAGGGAGGGAGGGAGGCAGCTTTTTCACGCAGGCAGCTTTGCTGGGTGGGAGGGAAGGCCAGGGGGGTAGCTTAGGTGAAGGTGTGCCACCGGAGCCTCTTTGCCCTTGAACAAAATTGTGGTCAAGTCATTTAAAGTTGCTAGTGATGAAAGCCTTATGTCTGAGCAGCATGACTAAGCTGTAGTAGAATCAACACGTGTCTTCTTAAGGTGGCTGTTTGGCTATAAAACTTATGGGAAGCCAGGAATATTGGACCTGGCTTACAACATTTTTGCAGGCAAGTCATATTTATCCCCATGTGGCAGATGAAACAAAAGCAACATAGAAGTGACTTGGTATCATAGGTATCATATGATTCTGTGGTTCAGAAGGAGTAAAGCTGTATGCCATAGATTGAAATGCACCTATTCACTCGCAAGAAATTTCTTCTTTTCTTTTTTCCTTTTTCAAGCTTTCACTGAGTGTTGACCACTTTTATTTGGTCATAGATGATGTTTGGATACTTGTTTCTTGTTTATTTTATTTTATTTTATTTTGGTTTTTAAGACGACCTTGTATTATGTACCTCCACTGGACAAGGAAGTAAATGTAAAGGTCCCCCCCCCCCGCACATGCGTGCTAGTCATGTCCGACTCTAGGGGCAGTGCTCATTTCCGTATTCAAGCCGAAGAGCCAGTCTTGTGCAAGTCCATGGCTACATGGCCGGCATGGCTGCAAGGAAACACTGTTTTACCTTCCCACTTTTTATGGCATTACCTATTTATCTACTTGCGTTTACATGCTTTTGAACTGCTAGGTGGGCAGGAGGTGGGGTTAACAGTGGGAGCTCGCTCCGCTGCGTAGCACCTGGGATTCGAACCGTCAAGCTGCCAGCTTTGCAGCCAACTGTTTTCAGCAGCCTTAGTCCACTGAGGCTTCCAAAATTCATCTAAAATTCATCTCCCCCCCCCATCTTGTGCTTAGTTGAATCAGGTCTGCTTTGACGACGATGGCTCCAGTGCACCACAAGACAGACTGACTTTGTCCCAGTTCCAGAAACAGCTGCTTGAAGACTATGGCAAGTCAACCCAGATACGGGATTTTATTTATTTATTTATTTATTTATTTATTTATTTATTTATTTTTATGAGTATTGTTACCCCGCCTTTCTCCTTGGAAAAGGACCCAAGGCGGCTCACAGTAGAGAGGGACAATATAAAGTCCAGTACAATTAAGACATATTCAAGTTTAAGAACAGGGAATAGAGGGGTATCTTACAGCATTAGAAGACAAAATTAACACTAAAAGAGAACATGAGCAGTTAAGAAAAGAGTATGCATTCCATATAATGATGTACGTTGGACCATCTAAAAGTTTATGAGGGATGGGAACTAACAATTGATTACATAGTGTCAATGTAATCCCACAAGGAGAGATACAGACACACAGTTATGGGATAAACACAAGTCTGTGTATCCATGTATGGTAGTCCATCATTCAAGGAAAGCTTGCCTGAAGAGAAAGGTCTTTGCCTGTTTCCGGAAAGACAGAAGGGATGGGCAGTCCTGGCCTCTAGTGGAGAGAGTTCCAGTGTCTGAGCCCAGCAGCCAAGAAGGCCCTTTCATGGGTTCCCACAAGACATACCTTTGAGGGTGGTGCGATGGAGAGAAAGGCCTCTCCTGGTGACCTTAGCGCCTGAGCTGATTCATAAAGTGTATATTGATCTTTGAGGTAGCTAAGACCCAGGTTGAATAGTGCTTTGTAGGTCAAGGTCAGCACCTTGAATTGTGCCGGACAGCTCATTGGCAGCCAGTGGAGCTGCTTTAATAGGGGTGTAGTGTGATCTCTGTACCCCGCCCCAATCAGCAATCTGACTGCTGCATTTTGGACCCTCTGAAGTTTCCTGAGACTTTCCAGTGGTAGTCCTACATGGAGCACATTGCAGTAGTCTAGCTGGGACATCACTAAGGTATGTGTCACTATGACCAGAGCTGGTTTCTCAAGGAACAGACATAATTTACATACTAGCCTTAATTGTGCAAACGCACTCCTGGCCACAGCCGTGACCTCGGCATCCAGGTTCAAGGATGAGTCCAAGAGCACCTCCAAGCTGTGCACCTCTTTTTTCAATTGGAGGGTGACCCAATCCAGAACAGGTTGCATCCCTATCCCTTTCAACTGATGAGAAGCACCTCTGTCTTGACTGGGTTTAATTTCAATTTGTTCATCCTCATCTAGGCCATTACTGCAGCTAAACACTCATGTATAGTCAAAATAGTAGCTCCCTTAGAATCCAGAGACAATGAGAGGTAGAGTTGGGTATCATCAGCATACTGGTGGCATTTCACCCTAAAACTCTCGATAATCTCCCCCAGTGATTTCATATAGGTGCTATATAACATAGGGGACAGAAAAGAACCCTAGGGAACTCCACAGGTCAGCAGCCACGGTGTCGAACATGAATCACCTAACACTACTTTCTGCGTTCTATCCTGCAAGAAGAACCGGAACCACTTTAATGCAGTACCCCCAGTTCCCATTTCAGATGAGCCAGGAGGATGCTGTGGTCTATAATGTCAAAAGCAGCTGAGAGGTCTAGTAAAACCAAAAGGGACACAGATCCCTTATCCATTTCCATGTGTAGGTCATCTGCCAATGCAACCCATAACCAGGCCTGAAACCAGATTTTTGCTGGATCCAGGTAGTTTATCGCATCCAGAAACCTCTGGAGCTGTGAGACCACAACCCACTTTAGTACTTTCCTCAAGAATGGGCTATTCAATACTGGTCGGTAATTGTTCAGTATTGTTGAATCTAAGGAGGGCTTTTTTAACAGTGGTTTTACTATTGCCTCCTTTAAGCATGCCAGAATCCTGCCCTGTTGTAAGGGGGCATTCACTACTCTTCCTAATCAGTCTGCCACACCTTCTCTGGCAGCTTTTATGATCCATGAGGGGCAAGGATCCAACATATATGTGGTGGCCCTCATCTCCCCAAGGGTCCTGACCACATCATCTGGCTCTAGGACAGGCCTGTCCAAAGTCCGGCCCGGGGGGGGGGCGGCAAATCCGGCCCGTCAGGCCATTCTGAGTGGCCCGCAGCTGGCTGGCCCGCCCCTCCCTCCCCCTCCTTCGCTTATGGGTCAGTGGGTGGGGCTTTCAGTGGGATGGCAGGGTCGGGGAGCAACTGGCCCCTGACACATTCTCAGCCACCAAATCTGGCCCTCCTTACAAAAAGTTTGGACACCCCTGCTCTAGGAGATGAAAGTCATCAATTAATACAGGACAGTCACCCCCCTCCCAATTTATTTACCAGCTTTGGATCAGTAGCAGCATCCAAGGTAGCCTGGATCTGTTCAATTTTGGCTGTAAAGTGTTGTGCAAATTCTTCGTAGCAAGTTACAGAGTGGTCTGTGTCATCCACTTGTGGATCAGCATGTAGCAGACTTTTGACTATTTGGAAAAGCTCCACAGGGCGATTTTGTACTGAATCTGGAGGGGGGCCCCCCGCGCCCGCAGTGCAATACATACATGGACAAAAGAAAGCAGCAAGACAAAACTGCAGTGTCTGTGTCCACTTGGTGGTGTTTGTAAAGTGGAAAGGCTGAAAAGATTGGTCACAAATCTTAAAGAGGCTTTGGACCATAACTCCTTTAAACCACCAATAGATGTACCGCAGCCAAAACAATTCTTCTGCTTTGCACTGGTTCAATGGTGTGGCTGCGTCATGACAAGCAACGCCTACCTTTGCAAGGACCATCTCTGACAAGTTCTCTCCTTTTACTCTTCTGCCTGCAGGCGAGTCACATTTTGCCGTGAATCAGCAGCCCACCCTTTACTTCCAAGTTTTGTTCCTGACAGCCCAGTTTGAAGCCGCCATCGCTTTCCTCTTTCGCACAGAACGCTTGCGTTGCCACGCGGTCCATGTGGCCTTGGTCCTTTTTGAACTCAAGCTGCTCTTGAAATCTTCCGGGCAGAGTGCACAGCTTTGTGAGTCTGAAATGATCTTTCCTGGTCTCCCCTTCCCTTTCATGGGATGTGTGGCTGTTTGGAAATAGGAATCGGGATTTTTCCATTGCTGTTGTTTAGAACTGGCATGTAGAAATCTTCAGCAGAAATTCAAAACCTAGGAATTACAATCTTGAGTCACATGAGTGGATGTCTGGCTTGTGGTTTTCATTCTGCAGGCCTCAGGCCTGGTGGATGAGGGAAATACTGTGGATTTTGCTTAACTGGACTTCAGTAAGGCCTTCAATAAGGTTCCCCATGGTATTCTTGCTAAGAAGTTAGTAGAAAGTGGGATAGATAGTGCTACTGTTAGGTGGATTTGTAATTGGTTGACTGATCACACCTAAAGGGTGACCATAAATGGCCTCTCTTCAGCTTGGAGAGATGTGGCCAGTGGAGTGCCCCAGGGTTCTGTTCTGGGTCCAGTGCTGTTCAGTATCTTTATTAAGTACTTGGAGAAATAAATACAGAGTATGGTAATTAAATTTGCAGATGATACCAAATTGGAAAGAGGAAAGGTTGAAAATCCAAAATGACCTCGACAGATTAGAGTGCTGGACCAAAGCTAACGGAATGGGGTTCAATAGAGGGAAATGTAGGGTGCTGCATCTAGGTAAAAGGAATGAATTGCACAGATATAGGATGGGGGCTACGTGGCTGGAAAATAGTACCTGTGAAAAGGATTTGGGGGTCTTGGTGGACCACAAATTGAACATGAGTCAGCAATGTGATGCAGCGCCCAGGAAAGCCAATGCGATTCTTGGTTGTATCAACAGAACCATAGTGTCTAGATCAAGGGAAGTGATAGTACCACTCTATTCTGCTCTGGTCAGACCCCACCTGGAGTACTGTGTCCAGTTCTGTGCGCCTCAATTTTAAAGAGATGTTGACAACCTCAAGCGGGTGCAGAGGAGGGCTACCAGGATGGTTGAAGGTCTGGAAGACATGTCTTATGAGGAACGACTTAGGGAACTGGGAATGTTTAGCCTTTCAAAAAGAAGACTGAGAGGGATATGATAGCTATGTTTAAATATTTGAAAGTATGTCATATTGGAGAGGGAACATGGCTTCAGAGACTAGGACTTGTGGCAATGGTTTCAAACTACAGTACAGGAAAAGAGATTCCATTTGAACATGAGGAAGAACTTCATGACGGTTAGAGCTGTTTGGCAGTGGAAGACACTGCCCCAAAGGAGGGTGGTGGCGTCTCCTTCTTTGGAGGTTTTTAAGCAGAGGCTGGATGCCCATCTGTCGGAAATCCTGTGATGGGGGTTCCTGCATGGCAGGGGGTTGGACTAGATGGCCCTTGAGGTCTCTTCCAACTCTGATTCTAGCAGTGATGTGCCAACAGGCTGTCTTTGGGTGATATTATGATTCTCACAATTTCTAAAACCACCAGAAATTGATCTGTGTCACCCACAAATCTGCCTGCTATTGTTTTTTAACCCTTTCGCCAAGCCATTTCCCTGTGAAGAATTCTTTGAGAAGTGCCTAGCTGTGCTCATAAACGACTGACTTTTTTGCCAAACAGAGAGTCATGCATGCTTGCCCCATACAGACTGTTCCTTGGTTTGTCCCTCTCTTACCATTCCAGTGAGCCACGAGGCTGGCGACCCCCCAGCCACTCGGCGGCTGAATTTTGTCCGCCTGCTGATGCTGTACACGCGCAAGTTTGAGTCCACCGACCCCCGGGAAGCCCTGCAGTACTTCTATTTCCTTAGGTGAGCTCCTTAAGTGGTCACGACTCCCACTACTGCTTTTTGCAAGGGTGGACCTTGTTTTAAGAACGGCTGCCTAAAAGCAGATAATCTGCAGAGTGCTAGTCCTCTCCCACTCTTTTGCAGGAATGAGAAGGACAGCCAAGGGGAGAACATGTTCCTACGCTGCGTGAGCGAGCTGGTGATTGAAAGCAGAGAGGTATGCCATTTTTCCTCCCTGCCTTTGGAGCCATGCCTGCTTTGGCAACGGAGCCCCCTAGGCAGCATCCCACCTTATTGGGTTCAGATCATTTCCAGTGGGTCTCCTGCCCACCATGGTTTCTCTACTAGACATCAACTAGCTTGTCCAGGGTGCTGTGCACATTCCCCGCGTTCTCTGCCCAGTCCAAAAAGAGATTCTGGAATCCACTCCCCCCACTTGGAATTTCCATGACGAGTGAGCTGGTCCTGTGGCCCGCCACTCAAAGTGCAAAATATCAACTGGAGATTGATCTAAATATCATACTGGGTAGGACACCTAAACCCTCCTCCTTTGGTTACGCTCATTTGTTTTAGTATAACATTCGAGGCCTCTGTTGTCCAGTGTGATGATACTTTAAGACTCGTGTTCAGAAAGAGTGTTAAATATCTCTTGGAGTACGGAAACATTTTGCTTACTTTTCCTAACTTCATTTTGCTTTCATTTGTATTCATAGTTTGATATGATTCTTGGAAAACTGGAGAATGATGGCAGTCGAAAAGTAAGTCTTTATAGAGCCTCCCACCCATCACAGTATTTGAGTGCCAGCTGGACCATTTCCTCCTCTTTCTCTTCCTACTCCTCACGTCTTCTCTGTTCGGTTCTCAGAGTTGGCTCGTTGTAAATAATTCCATTTAATATGCATTGTGTTCAGTGTCTTATATATCTGTATATTTCAGACTGCAACCTGAGGGCTTTCCCAAGGACTGGTATTGCTTATCACAGTACACTAAGCAAGATATAACTGACATGTATCATTTTGAACATATCTGAAGGGATAGAAACAGATGACCTCGATGCTTTAGGTGTTCAAAGGCATCTCTTTTTAACTTTCTTCTGCCACTTGAAAATTAGGGAAGGCACATGTTTTTTAAATTAAAAAAATGAAAAGATAAAAAATACAGTGTTGTTAAGTGGAGGACCACCAGCTTAAGCAGTTATTTATTTATTTATTTTATATACTGCCTCATAATTGCAAAAGCACTATTCTGGGGGTGGGGTTGAGTTAAATATACTGTATATTATCTGCTAAATAGACACAAGGTTTAAAACACTAATAACATGTCTCCAAAGGTGACTTCCCAAGACGCAGCAGGACAGAAAGTAAACAAACTGTAAACCAGGGTTGGGATGAAAGGCCTCCCAGGACAGAAATGTTTTGATTTGTCTTCTAAAAAGACATTAGGGAGGAAGCCAGGCATAACTCTCCAGGAAGCTGGTTCCAGCGTGGAGAAGGCCCTGGCTCTTGCAGAGAAGACTTCTGGGCCTCTCTCAGAGTGGCTGTGTAGCCTGGGAAGACTGGTATTGGCAAAAGACACACCAACTGGCCACAGAGTATGTGGTCTTCCAGGTACTTTGGACGATGGTTCACACAGTCCTGTGTCTTTGGTCCTGCTGGCTGCAGCTTCTAGGAGTAGGAATCCAACCATCTCAGGGCCAAAGGCCCAGAGCTTTTTCAGATCAGCATTAGAAGTGACTGGGTGGTGGTGGTGGTGGTGGTGGGGATCTTCTGTGTCGGAATGCCTTCTCCAGTTGTTTGATAACTGTTCTGCTATCCAAATGTCTTATCCTGTGATTTCTGTTGATCTTCTTCACTCACAGCCTGGAGTGATCGACAAGTTCACTAGAGACACCAAGCCAATTATCAACAAAGTTGCTTCCGTGGCCGAAAGCAAAGGGCTGTTTGAAGAAGCTGCCAAACTCTATGACCTTGCCAAAGTAAGCCAGAGATGATTGTTGGGACCCCAGTAGTCTGGTTCACATTCTGGTGGGTCAGAATTAATGAGAAATCCCTCTGCACTGAATTTGCAGCAGGAGAACCAACAGGAGCGCTGTTTCTTCTCCATAACTTTCTGGTTTTGCTAAACGGAAGAGAGGCACAAAAGTTCCAGCCCCAAATTTGGAAGTTCTGATTCCATTCCCTTTCTGACGTGGACTTCATCAGACAGAGCAAGTCATAGGGAGCAGAAACCTTGTTGATTTATTGCAGAATCAAGGCTAAGGTTCTAAATCCTCTGTGCTCACTGCTGTTGTTGTGTTTTTGTTTACCCCTGTTGCAACCAAGCAAAGAACATTTGAAGAGCCCTGCTCAGTCAAACCAAACCTCCTGTTGAATCATAGAATCATACAATCATAGAGTTGGAAGCGACCTCAAAGGCCATCTAGTCCAACCCCCTGCCATGCAAGAACCCCCATCACAATATTTCCGACAGATGGCCATCCAGCCTCTGCTTCAAAACCTCCAAAGAAGGAGACTCCACCACCCTCCTTTGTGGCAGCATCTTCCACTGTCGAACAGCTCTAACCGTCATGAACTTCTTCCTAATGTTTAAATGGAATCTCTTTTCCTGTAGTTTGAAACCATTGCCCCAAGTCCTAGTCTCTAAAGCCATGGAAAACAAACCTCTTCCCTCTTCAATATGACATCCTTTCAAATATTTAAACATAGCTATCATATCCCCCCTCAGCCTTCTTTTTGAAAGGCTAAACATTCCCAGTTCCCTAAGCCGTTCCTCATAAGACATTTCCTCCAGACCCTCAACCATCCTGGTAGCCCTCCTCTGCACCCGCTCGAGGTTGTCAACATCCTTTTTAAATTGAGGCACATAGAACTGGGCACAGTACTCCAGGTGGGGTCTGACCAGAGCAGAATAGAGTGGTACTATCACTTCCCTTGATCTAGACACTATGGTTCTGTTGATGCAACCAATAATTGCATTGGCTTTCCTGGCCGCCGCATCACACTGCTGACTCATGTTCAATTTGTGGTCCACCAAGACTCCCAGATCCCTTTCACAGGTACGATTCTCCAGCTAAGTATCCCCCTTCCTATATCTGTGCAATTCCTTTTTTTTTACCTAGATGGAGGACCCTGCATTTCCCTCTGTTGAAATCCATTCTGTTAGCTTTGGCCCAGCACTCTGATCTGTCAAGGTCCTTTTGGATTTTCATCCTATAGTCTATGGGATTAGCAACCCTTCCCAATTTGGTATCATCTGCAAATTTAATTACCATACTCTCTATTCCTTCCTCCAAGTCATTAATAAAGATTTTGAACAGCACTGGACCCAGAAAAGAACCCTGGGGCACCCCACTGGTCACGTCTCTCCAAGCTGAAGAGAGGCCATTTATGGTCACTCTTTGGGTGCGATCAGTCAACCAATTACAAATCCACCTAACAGTAGCACTATCTATCCCACTTTCTACTAACTTCTTAGGAAGAATACCATGGGGAACCTTATCGAAGGCCTTACTAAGTCCAGATAAGCAATATTCACAGCATTCTCCTCATCCACTAGGCCTGTAATTCTAGCAAAGAAAGAGATCAAATTAGTCTGGCATGACTTTTTTGAAGGAACCTTTTTTAAAGAGTCTAGCTCTCTGTTCCCACATTGACTGGTCAGAGCAGCACAGCCCTCCAGGGAACTAGAGTTAATTGAAATTAACAATGTAATACTAAGCAGTACAGATCGCTACCACCCAAACCCAAATACCTGTCAAGAATCTTCCTTGAAGGTTCTCTCCCCTTCTCATGGACTTTTAACCCTCAAGTTGAGGGCCTATGCATTTTACAAAGAAACTCCCCTCAAACTTGCCTTTTGGGGAGGTGGTTTTCTGTTTTTAATTGGGAGGCTCTGTTATAAGCCCCTTACAGACACCTTTTCCTTCCTTCCTGTGCCTTCCCCAGAACCCAGACAAAGTGCTTGACCTGATGAACAAGTTGCTGAGTCCCGTGGTTGCTCAGATCAGTGCTCCCCAGTCGAACAAGGAAAGGCTGAAGAACATGGCACATGCCATTGCGGAGAGGTGAGCAGACCTTGAGAGGGGGAGGGAAGCCCTGGGTGGTGCTCTCAGGGTAGCTGACCCGGGGCTGGCGGCTTGGATGGACTGCAAAGCCGTGGTCCGCATGGGACAGGAACCGCCTGGGACACAGCCTCTGGTTCCATTCGTTCCAGGAAGCAGGGCAGCCAGAGCAGCTTGGACTCTGCTTTGACAGAGCCTGTCTGGGCTGTACACACGCAAGGCTCTGCCACACAAGCTGTGGTAGCTGGAAAGCAGTCTTGCTCTCCAGAAATGCTTAACAGGCAGACTGGGATTCCCACAGATGGGCTGGTCTCCTGAACGGGAGGACTCTCCCCCCCTCCCCCCAAGGCTGCAGCAGAATTTAAGCGACAGCACCATGGCCGTGGTAGGGCCACGATGGGGAAAGAGGGCACCTGCCCCAAGAGGGGGGCCGAAGAGTGTCACAAGGGTCCCAGACCTCTGGAAGGCTCCCCAGCACTGCTTTCAGGACGGCCGTGGCCGAGGGGAGAAAAGACTGTGAAGCACAGTGTCAATCGTCACTCATTCTTGAGGTAATAATCCTTCTAAAAGTCCAGGCTGCCCTGAAATAGCAAGTTCCATGCTTTCTGCAATGCAGTTTCCATCGGTTAGTCACAACTAGGATGCATTGTCTCTCTTTTCTAGGTACAAAGCACAGGGGATAAGTACAAAGAAGGCCATTGACTCCACCTTCTACCTTCTGTTGGACCTCATCACCTTTTTTGATGAATACCACGCCGGCCACATTGACAGGGCATTTGACGTGAGTGGCAAGTCTTCCTGTGGGAAAGCAACAATGAAGTACTGGCTGAAAGCCGCCCTTTCTCCAGCCAAATGCTCACAGGAAGCATATATTCAGTGAGGGACACAAGCCAGCAAAGTTGTAAGAGTAGAAAGAGAGGGACAGGAATGAGCAAGATGGGGACATACGGTCAACAAGGAGGACCAGTGGGCTGGAAACCAAGACCCAGGAGGAAAGAGGGAAGGAATGGGACAGGTTTAGCCTGAAGGAAAGAATGCTGAGAGCTGATTGGATCACAGTCTTCAGATACTGAACGGATTGTCCTACAGAAGAGGGGAAGGAGCTGTTTTCAGTCATCCTGGAGTACAGGACATGTACTAATAGGCTGAAATTACAAGAAGTCACATTTCAGCTGAATAGCTGGTCTATCCAGACTATACATATCCAGATGTGTAAATGATGCAGAAGGAAGAGAATGTAGAAAGGATTGTGGTGACAGGGGGAATCCTGCGCCTATATGTTCTTTATATGTTCTTATGTACAATTGAGTTGTTTCCAACATACAGCAGTGTTAGGCTTTAATGATCTCCAGAAGATCCTGTCAATGAATAGGCTGTGGCTTCCTTTCCTGAGCTAATGCATCTCCCTTTCCGTCTTCCTCCAGTCTGGCTGCCTTCCGCTTTTCCTCTTAGTATTGTCTTAGTGAGGTCCCTTTCATGCATCTTTCATTCTAGATTATTGAGCAGCTCAAACTGGTTCCCCTCAGTCAGGAGTATGTGGAAGAACGAGTTGCAGCCTTCAGGAATTTCAGTGATGAAGTAAGTAAAACACACACACACACACACACCCCTTAACCGCCCTCCTTGATTCTGAGAACTGAAAGCTCTGTCTTCATTGCCTCCATTTCTGGGCTCCTTCTTCCTACACAGACACCCACCAGGGCCACTGACAAGTCGTCGTCCAGGAACAATCTAAAGCACGCGGAAGGAATCATCCCTTTCTTGGGTCATTTCCCATGATTCCTTGGCCATTGGAGCGCCCAGGGCTTGCTGCTTTCCCCACACTGTGGTTGCCTTCATGGGTGGGATTCACCTTTAGCAAGGGTCACAAGCATTTTCCTCGACCTGGGGGGGGGGGAAGAGTCTGCCACAGAACCATCCCTAGTCTCCTTTCTCTGTTTCCTGGGAGGCAGTTTTCCACTCGTGCCAGTTCCTGTGATCTCACGCCACACGGAGCTTTGCTGTTGAGGAGCCCCAGGTGCAGGCTGGTCGAGGCATGCAGGGGTGACCCATTCCCTCTCCTCCATCTGCAGTACCAGGAGAAATTGGACACGCTCGGTCCCCCCCCCATAAGAACATAAGAACATAAGAAGAGCCATGCTGGATCAGGCCAAAGGCCCATCTAGTCCAGCTTCCTGTATCTCACAGCGGCCCCACCAGATGCATCTGGGAGCTCATGAGACTAGATATCTGTCTCCTGATACCACTCTCCTGCATCTGGCCCTTGAAGTACCCTGGTTTAAAGCCTGGAGACTACACATCTCCATCATGGTCTGTAACCTGTGATGGACTTTTCCTCCAGGAATTTGTCCAGTCCCCTTTTGAAGGCATCCAGGTCAGATGCCATCACCACATTGTGTGGCAGGGAATTCCATAGACTTACAACGCGCTGGGTGAAAAAATATTTTCTTTTGTCAGTTTTTACTCTCCCAGGCCTCAATTTGAGTGTATGTCCCCTAGTTCTGGTATTTTGGGAGAGGGAGAAGAGCTTCCCTCTATCCACTTTACTCATACCCTGCATTATTTTGTACGTCTCAATCATATCCCCCGTCAGGCGCCTTTTTCCAGACTAAAGAGGCCCAAATGTTTTAGCCTTTCTTCATAAGGGAGGTGCCCCAGCCCACTAATCATTTTAGTCGCCCTCTTCTGCACCTTTTCCAGTTCCACTATGTCTTTCTTGAGATGCGGTGACCAGAATTGTACACAATACTCCAGGTGGGGCCTTACTATTGTTTTGTATAATGGCATTATAATGTTGGCTGTTTTATTTTCAATCCCCTTTTTGATAATCCCTAGCATGGAATTGGCCTTCTTCACCGCTGCCGCACATTGGGGAGACACCTTCATGGAGCTGTCCACCAACACACCAAGATCTCTTTCCTGATCCGTCACGGATAACGCAGAGCCCATGAGTTGATAGATGAAGTTTGGATTTTTTGCCCCAATATGCATTACTTTACATTTGGTTACATTAAAACGCATTTGCCATTTCTCAGCCCACTCCCCCAGTTTAGAGAGATCCTTCTGGAGCTCTTCACAATCTTCTCTGGTTTTTACCACACGGAAAAGTTTTGTGTCATCTGCAAACTTGGCCACCTCACTGTTTATCCCTGTCTCCAGGTCATTTATGAACAGATTGAAAAGCACCGGTCCCAGGACAGAGCCTTGGGGCACACCGCTTTTCACTTCTCTCCATTGTGAAAATTTCCCATTGACACCTACTCTTTGTTTCCGGGATCTCAACCAGTTCTCAATCCATAAGAGGACCTGCCCTCTTATCCCCTGACTGTGCAATTTTCTCAGCAGCCTTTGGTGAGGGACTGTGTCAAAAGCTTTTTGAAAATCCAGATAGACTATATCAACTGGTTCACCCAAATCCACGTGCCTGTTGACCTTTTCAAAAAATTCTAAGAGGTTTGTCAGACAAGATTTACCCTTACAGAAGCCATGCTGATTTTCTCTCAGCAAGGTTTGTTCTTTTATGTGTTTTAAGATTTTCTCTTGGATGAGGCTTTCCACCATCTTCCCTGGGACAGATGTAAGGCTAACCGGCCTGTAGTTTCCCGGGTCCCCCCTCCTTCCTTTTTTAAAAATTGGTGTGACATCTGCTATCCTCCAGTCCTCCGGCACTGTGGCCGTTTTAAGAGACAAGTTGCATATAACCGTTAAGAGATCTGCAATTTCATTTCTCTGTTCCCTAATAACCCTTGGGTGGATGCCATCTGGGCCCGGTGACTTGTCAATCCTCAATTTATCAATTAGTCCTAAAACCTCCTCTCTTTTAACCTGTATTTGATTTAATTCTTTAGTCAAGAGGGGCGGCTGAGGCAGCGGAATCCGCTCAAGGTCCTCTGTCATGAAGACAGACACAAAGAACTCATTCAATTTCTCTGCAATGTCCAAGTCTTTCTTAACCTCCCCTTTTCCTCCCTCACCATCCAGAGGGCCAACTGGTTCTCTGGCAGGTTTTCTACTTCTAACATATTTAAAGAAGCTTTTATTATTACCCTTTATATTGTTAGCCATTCGTTCCTCAAAGTCTTTCTTTGCCTCCCTTATCATCTTCTTACATTTCTTTTGCCAGAGTTTGTGTTCCTTTTTATTTTCCTCATTTGGGGAGGATTTCCATTTACTGAAGGACCTCTCCTTGTGCTTTAGAGCCTCTCTAACTCCACTCGTTAACCATGCCGGTGTCCTCTTGGACTTAAATGAGCTCTTCTTTCTTTGTGGTATGCACTTGTGCTGGGCCTCTATTATTGTTGTTTTAAACAGGCTCCATGCACTCTGAAGAGATTGGATTCTTCTAACCTTCCCCTTCAGTTTCTCTCTAACTAGTTTCCTCATCTGAGGAAAATCAAGGGTTTTTATGTCTGATTTGGTTGACACTCTTCCTCCGACATGCATGGCAAAGGTAATTGCAGCATGGTCACTGTTCCCCAGAGGCTCAGTGACATTCACACCCCTGACCAGGTCCTGAGTATCACACAATATTAGATCCAGAGTTGCCTGTTCTCGGGTGGGCTCCGTGACAAGTTGCTCTAAGGCACAGTCATTCAGCAAGTCGAGAAACCCAGTTTCTCTTTCTTGCCCGGAGCTCGCATTGGCCCAGTCAATGTGGGGATAATTGAAGTCCCCCATGATTACTATCCTATCCCTCTTAGCCATCTCCATGATTTCTCTTCTCATTTCAAGGTCCCCCTCAAGGTTTTGATCTGGTGGACGATAGAATACTCCAATGATCACATCACTCCTTGGACCTGGTAGTTTAACCCACAGTGATTCTATGGTGGAGTCAGACCCTCTGTCCATCTCCATTCTGCTGGATTTTACCCCTTCTTTGACATAGATGGCCACTCCTCCTCCAACCCGCCCCTCTCTATCTCTTCTATAGAGTTTATAGCCTGGGATTGCTGTATCCCACTGGTTCTCCACATTCCACCAGGTTTCTGTTATGGCTATTATATCAATGTTATCCCTAGCTGCCAAATGTTCAAGTTCTCCCATCTTTGCTCGGAGGCTTCAAGCATTGGCGTAGAAGCACCTGTACAGTGGGTCCTGCAACAACAGCTGCTGCCTTGTTCTATTCGCCCCACAGCTTTTATTTTCAGTAGATGAACTGTCACATTCCGTTATTCACCCGGTGTTAATACCTATACCTGCTATGTCTTCTCTATGTGATTCTCTACCCTCTCCAACCTCATTCCCCGAGGATGAGGTGTTCCGAACCGGATGCCACTCAGCTCCTGTCGGCTTTCCCCCAGTTATCAGTTTAAAAGCTGCTCTGCTGCCTTTTTGAGGTTGAGTGCCAGCAATCCCTTGGTTCAGCACAAGCTTCCTCAACCAAACATCCTTCATCCTACATATGCTTTGGTGTGTGGGGTTTTAGGGCTGGTCTCATCCTAAAAAGAACAAGGCATTACTTGTCTAGTAAATGTTACAGGAGCAGGGAACTTGGATGGCTCCAGGGGCCATAGGTATTCATTCCCCTGGGATCCATCACAGGCTGCCCACACCTATGTGCGCATCTCCACTTCCACACACAGAGTGAAACTTGGTGGCCAGTTCTGCCATTGAAAGCCACACTCCCAAGAAGCTCTTTGCTTGCGGTAACAGGACTTGGCTGGTTTGCCAGGAACCCTGAGCACCCTTCTACTACTATACCAGTACAGCAAGCCAAAGGCTGAGATTTGGTGCTGCAACTTCCACCGTTAGTCAGTGCCTCCATTTTCAGGAGTGCCATTGGTGGCACAAAAAGGCTAGGGGGCTTACCTGCAGCCCATGCAAGGTCATATTTTCCCCACCTATTCTCTACTCTGCGTGCCCACTCAAAGGCAAACTTAGAGGAAAGGAAGATCCTCCAGTCCAGGAAGGTATGCAACTTCTTCACTGACAATTTCCTTCCAGTTTCTTCTGGTCTCCAAACTTTGTCCCTGTCATATTTTGTCACCTCTTGCCCTCCGATCTTTTGTAATTGCAAGTTCTCCATATCTTAAAAATCTGGATCAAAGGGCCTTGGCTAGGTACACAAGAGAAAACCCATCTTGTGTGTTTGTGTGTGCGTGAGACGTTCATTGCACTATTCCAGCCCTCTGCTCCCGTCGTTATTGACATAGTGCATCTTGAAAAGAGAACAATTCCTCTTATCTCGGTTACAGTTTACTGTACCGCACTGCTCATGTAACTGTGTCCCAGCCAGGCCCCTTCAGAAGGCCATCTAAGGTTGTCCAGTGAGAAGGTCAGTAGCAATGGGTATAATTCCCTCAAGAGCTTGGTGCTTCTTGCGTCCCCAGCAAGATCTGCCTGCAAGGAAGCTTTGGATGCAGTCTGCTTTGCTGGCTGTATACCCCACAGTGGGCAACAGTAAGATCTTGCCAGTTAGGCCAGGACATGATACGAACTTGCCCAAGTGCATTTCTCAGATGACCAAACGAATAAGGAAGGAGGCTCCTGCTGTGAAAAATCTGATAGAGAGGAGGACCAACACTGGAATATCACTAATTGATGGAGTAAATATGTATGTTATTTCCATCCGTCTTGTGCTGCTTTGTCCCAAAATGTGGTTACATTATGAGACTTATTTATTTGATTTCTATAGTGCAACCTTCTAGCAGAAAGCTACTCTGGGCAATTTACAGCATAAACAGAAAATACAATTATTGTATACAAATTATATATCATAAAATTATAAATAAACAACAAATCAAATCAAACTAGCATAGCTTCAATCAAAAGAAAACAAATAAGAACAAATGAATCAAAACCATACAGTAATTCAAATAAAATTCAAAATAAGAAAAGAACTGACTCTACCTAAATTTATCGGGTACTGTGTAGGCTCACAGTTCTTCACACCATGTTTTTCGTTCTTTCTGTGTTTTATTTCTCTTTATTCAGATCAGGCAGAATTTGTCGGAGGTTCTCCTCGCCACCATGAATATCTTGTTTACTCAGTACAAGAGGTTGAAGGGCACCGGCCCGGCCACCCCCGCTAGGCCCCCACGCGTCATGGAAGACCGAGACTCAGTATGTATTTCCGTCCTAAACCCCTGGAGAGGAAAAGTCAGGGAGATAAATTAATGATACCTGTTCTGGTTGGCAAGGTTGTAGGTTTGCTCTATCAGCCCTAGCACCACAGCAGTGGTCTGTAGTTTTCAGCAACAGCTGCAGTTGTGAGGTGTCTGTTATAGTAAGGCAGGTTTGCAGAAAATGAACCATAAAACAGGGTGACGCCTCCAGCAGAATCTACAGAAAGTTCCCTGCTTCAAGTCCAAACCTGTCCCTTAGGCTGAACTGACATACAACCAAGAGCTATTTCTTGGGCCTAAATAAACATTTTGCAATGCATGACCGGTCCTCTCTTCAAGGTAGTAACATCTGAGGGCCAAGGGAGTTGCTACTGTCCTTTTTACCGAAATGACAGAATAAGAGAAACGGATTTGCTGAATGTCACCCATTAATCCAGTGTTCACTTGAGGCCCAGAGCGCGACCCCAGGGCTCTTCAGCTATTTCAGACAAATCACACTGATTTGGGGCAGTCCAAATTAGAGCTGATCAATCTGAGTCAAGTCCAGTATCCAAACCACCAAACTAGACTCTGCATTAAACCACAGAGCCCCTGCTTGCATCACCCTAAATTGATAACCTCATTCCCCAATATTGGGGGTGTTGGGGCGTATTGCCAGCAGAGTTTGAGTCTGTGGAAGTTGCCTGCCTGTGGTTACTTCCCCTTTGTTGCTTCGGCTTGGGTCCTTCAGCACCACCTAGATCCCTTCTCTTTCTCCATTTTGACTTGCGTATAGACTGAAAGATGTACAGTGGAAGGAAGCAGAATGTTAGCTTTAGGAGTTTAGAAGCTCCATCTCATTCATACCTAAATCTGTTCTCATCTGCCGGCTCTTGAATCAGGCAGAAGTAAGAGTGGGGGAGGTGGAGCCAGCTCCAGGAAAACACACGTCTATTCAATGTTGCTGCAGGCCACACAAACTATTGATTTGTTTTGGGATTTTATGAGAGCCAAAGGGCATTTTTGTGCCGTCTGAGAAAGTAATTGCCATGGAAATGGCCGGTGCCTCCATTTGGGCGGTGTTCCCGTACCGGTCCCTGATTAAATGATTACAGAAAATAGTACACCGGCACCTCCAGGCGTCCTTTGACCTTTTTGGCCGAGTGCAACAGTGATTCAGCTAAAATGGTTTTCAGTTAGAAAGAAGGGAGGAAAGGCTCCATGCAAGCCATTTCTATCGGTTCAGAAAGCTTTTGTTAAATCCACTGATTTTTTTGTTTTCTGCTCAAAAATAATAAGGATATACAGTGGAGCCTTGTATAACAAACAGCTTGTATAACTTAAAATTTGTACAACATAAAAAATTCCCGAGATAAGGGAAATTTGCTTAACATAATCGCCTATGGGGAGAATCCGTACAACATAAAAATGGGATCACTCTGTTTTCAATGCATTCCTATGGGAATTTGTTTAACATAATTTCATTTGGAATGAATTAATTCCTTTATACAAGGTACAAGGTATTGAAATAGCCATTGTGTTTTAATTCATTTTTCATAGCTGCATTACCAAAGCAGATTTCTTTTCAGGGTTTCCCCAGTAAACGCTGCTGAGAGAGAGAGAATGAGATGTTTTACTTCGTAAACAGAGCTCAGCGGGAAATTGTAGTAAAAATATATTGGGAGATTTTGGTGGGGACTGTGAATACATCAATAGATTCAAGAGATCACTTGATTGGCATATATTTTCCTGCTTAAAACAGACTCCAATGCATGTGTAGAAATGTTCTCAGCCTGATTGTCTCATTGCAGGGACTTTGGTGATATATATAGGAGTTTAAAAACAGGCAGAATAGGAGGCCAACACTTAGACTTTTCAAACATATACTGTAAAATAAATTTTATGAAAACCTCCCAGCATGTTCAACTGCTGTAATGGACTTAAAACATGCAATTGTGGCAAGAGATGCTATGACTTTTCCCTGCACCACATTGACTATATGGTTATTTCCTCCCCCCCCCCCCACACACACACACCTCTCCCTCCCCTTTGTCCTTGGGCAAGGACACCCAGAGCAGTCTGAACCTGAGCTTATTTATTTGCTTTTGGGATATGCATTGTACTCTATATCAGATAAGCATAGGACTTTCCAATTTTTTGAACCCCAGCTTGCAGAATTCAACAAGAATTCCATCAAGCAGAATTTTGAGAGATGAAGTCTTTTTTTAAAAGAAACGTTCATAGAGAGCATTCCATTCCTACATGTGGGTCTCCATTGCCATTATTCTAATTTCAAAAAAGACATTCCCCCAGTGCTACCTGGGAGTTGCAAGGGGTCCTGGGAGGGGTGGGGTGCTCTTGGAGCTGATGTCCCAGTAATACCAAAGTCCCATGCCCACATGGGGAAGTTTTTTAAAAAATCCAAAAAAAACACTTATCCTGAGATTGGCGATATGAATGTTAAACGAAAGCCCAGTGGAGGTGCTGTGGTCCCACATTTTTGGCTCTGCCTCTCCCTGGAACTTCTGTGCCAGGCCATTGGCCCCGCTTTTTAGTGAGACAGGAGGTTGCTCTATCTGACTCAACGTGCAACCTTTTGCAGAGTGAACATAAGAACAAAAGGAGAGCCATTATGCTGGATCAGGCCAAGAAGTCCAGCTTCCTGTTTCTCCCAGTAGCCCCATCAGATGCGTCTCCTGGAGCTCAGGAGACTAGATCTCATTCCACTCCCCTGCATCCCTCCCCGTGTTGATACCTACTATGTCATTACGTGTTCCACAGCCCCTGAGAGTCCCACCTGGCTGTGCTACTTGTCTAGGTGTTGGAGGTGGCAGTGGACTGCTGAGAACCACCGGGAGCTCCCTGGGGCAGGCCTCGGGCTGTGGAGCCAGAGGTTGGGAGTTGGATTCTTTGCTCTTTTCCCCCGACAGGGGCTGGACTTGAAGACCCAGAGGTCCAGCTCTGCAGTTCTATGATGATGATGATGATGATGATGATGATGATGATGATGATGATGATGATGATGATGATGATGA
>JAHTLZ010000065.1:516633-556969 GCA_023846285.1 Phrynocephalus versicolor
GATGATGATGATGATGATGATGATGATGATGATGATGATGATGATGAAATAATATCCAACAAAGCCCATTGCCACGTTGGCGTGATGGAGATGTGTCATCTCCAGGCTTAAAGCTGGGTACCTCAAGGGCCAGATGCAGGGGAGTGGTATCAGGAGACAGAGATCTAGTCTCATGCGCTCCCAAACGCATCTGGTGGGGCCACAATGTGAGATACAGGAAGCTGGACTAGATGGGCCTTTGGCCTGATCCAGCATGGCTCTTCTTATGTGCTTATGTTCTTATGCTGGTGTTCTGCCCTGGGATGCATAAGCAGCTTGTCTTCTGGTGTGCCTTGATTTTACCTGGGAATCACAGTAGTAGTAACATCCTTTTTGTTCTGTTGTCTCCTGTCTAGCAACTGCGTTCCCAGGCTCGGGCGCTTATTACCTTTGCTGGGATGATCCCTTACAGAACCTCGGGAGACACCAACGCACGGCTGGTGCAGATGGAGGTCCTCATGAACTAGACATGGAGGAAGACCTGTGGCTTCTCATTCATACCCTCACGTGGATGGGTCCAGTTTTTGCTTCTTCTTTCTTTTTTTTACTTTCTTCTTTTTTATATTATGTATTTTTGTCAACCACAATAAATTCCGTTTGCGTTTCTATTTCTTTTTTGGGCATTTTATTTTAATTTCCCCATCTTTTCATTTTCCCCGTCGTCTTCTCCATTTCTTGCCCTTTTGGCAATGTTTCTTCTTTTGGAGGTGGGGCGCAGGGATGGTCCCTTTAAGTAACAGAGAGAACCCATGCAAACAGGTAGGTATGTTTCCTTTCCTTTCCTGAAGGGTTTCCTTGAGCAGGTGGCTGTCGTGACCAGATCAGGAATAAAATATGGGCTGAATTCTGTAACTCAGCATAAGCCTTCAAGCAAAACCCTGAGCCGTACACGTGGACCAGAAGATGCTTTGATGGGGGGAGGAGGTTCCTGTTTTGCTCAAGGGGTGCCCCCCCCCCGGCAGCACTGAGCTTGTAGCTGTTTATGGACTCTTTTCTCCTCCTCCTCCTCCCCCAGCAGAGGCCCTGTCAGCATCGGGGTCAGGCCGTGCTCTTGCTGCTCTTCTGTAGCTGGGGGGGGGGTGTGCGCAGGGGAGGGCAGCCTATGGCTCTCCAGCGATCGCTGGGGTGCCCATCCTTCCAGTCCTAGCCACCCTTGCCAGTGGAGAGGCACACACCTCCACATCCAGGGTGCGTGTGTGTATCGGATAAGCAATTTCCAATTTTTTAACCCCAGCTTGCAGAATTCAACAAGAATTCCATCAAGCAGAATTCTGGGAGATGCAGTCTTAAAAAACACAGAACCATTCCTACATGTGTGTCTCCATTGCCATTATTCTAATTTCAAAAAGACATTCCCCCAGTATTACCTGAGAGTTACAAGGAGTCCTGGGAGGGGTGGCCTTGAAGCTGATGTCCCAGAAATACAAAAGTCCCATGCTGACATGGAGAACTTCAGCCCCCATGACAGAATACAGTCCTCCTATGGTCCTAATCCTGCCTTTCTGTCATCCCTTTGTCTACACGCCACCGTCATTTCCTGGTGTTAGAATCATAGCCCACACATCTCTGGACAACCCTAAGTTGGGAAGGTTGCATTGGTCTTTTGGAAGAAAGGGTAGAATTATTTTCAACATCAAAACATCTTTCCATTGAAATGAGTCCAAAGCCTGCCTAATCAGATACATTAAGGGGAATCATCAGAGATTAGATAGAGAGAGAGAGCCCAAGGTGGGAGAGATGTTGGCAATAAACACACACACATTAGAGTTCCTAAAGCAACTTTTGCTAGGCACTCATGCGTGGCCTAGCAAAAGTTGCTCAGGAAACTCTAATGCATGTTGAAATAGATACATGATCAAACCCATATTGATACCTATTGATAAACTTGTTGATCGGCTGCTAAGGGAATGATTTCCAACAATAGGTCAGTGAGCTCTGTACATGGATTTGATACCACCCTCGTTTTCCAAGATGACCCTTCATTTCTGGGACACATACACATGTGAGATCATTATTATGGGTATTTTAACGTGGCTCAAGCTTCATGGGCTCAGTTGGGCTCTGTCTAGGGAGAAGATATTTTGTAATGCCTTAAAAACTGACATTTATTATGGAATAAATCTTTTTTGTGGATAAGAGCCCACATCATCAGGAAATGATAGCTGATGCCTCAGTTTAATGTTTTCATCCGTAAGGAGTCACAAGGGTGTTGTTTTTGGTACACGAGATTAAAACTTCATCGGACTCCCTGAAAACAGAAAGCTATTGTTAAATTTATCTGATGTGACTGTGCAGCTAGTGTCTGCGTGCTCAGCTTCACCTGAGTTCATCTATACCCCAAGTATGATTTAAGTCAGCATTCTTTAATAGATGTCCTCCCTGAGCATATAATTGAAACTAAATTAAAATTGTTGCAAAAGCAGAAACAGTGTCATTATAAAATATGCATTTATTGTAAGAGTTAAATTAATATGATGGTGGCATACAGTATAGCATAGACAGTGATAAAATTCAGCCAGCCCAGTGCCATTTTACCAATATTTGCATGTTAGCATATATTTATCTTTTCAGGCAAGCAAGCAAAATATTTCAAGGGAAGGGAATGAAAATTGAGATGAATCATACAATCGTAGAATCAGAGTTGGAAGAGAACTCAAGGGCCATCTAGTCCAAACCCCTACCATGCAGGAACCGCCATCACAGTATTTCCGACAGATGGCCATCCAGCCTCTGCTTAAAACCCCCCAAAGAAGGAAACTCCACCACCTTCCGTGGCAGCATATTCCACTGCTGAACAGCTCTAACTGTCATGAAGTTCTTCCTAATGTTCAAATGGAATCTCCTTTCCTGTAGTTTGAAACCATTGCCCAGTGTCCTAGTCTCTAAAGCCATGGAAAACAAACCTGTTCCCTCTTCAATATGACATCCTTTCAAATATTTAAACATAGCTATCATATTCCCCCCCTCAGCCTTTTTTTTCAAAGGCTAAACATTCCCAGCTCCCTAAGCCGTTCCTCATATGACATTTCTTCCAGACCTTCAACCATCCTGGTCGCCCTCCTCTGGACCTGCTGGAGGTTGCCAACATCGTTTTTAAATTGAGGCGCACAGAACTGGACACAGTACTCCAGGTGGGGGCTGACCAGAGCAGAATGGAGTGATACTATCACTTCCCTTGATATCTAGACACGATGGTTCTGTTGATGC
The DNA here is from genome assembly GCA_023846285.1 of Phrynocephalus versicolor. Lineage (NCBI taxonomy): Eukaryota > Metazoa > Chordata > Lepidosauria > Squamata > Agamidae > Phrynocephalus > Phrynocephalus versicolor. The sequence goes on from JAHTLZ010000065.1 coordinate 519,880, forward strand.
AACCAAGAATCGCATTGGCTTTCCTGGCCGCCGCATCACACTGCTGACTCATGTTCAACTTGTGGTCCCCCGTCCCCCTGCCCCGACTCTGAGATCCCTCTCATAGCTACTGTTCTCCAGCCAGGTGTCTCCCATCTGAACCGAAGATGATCCCAACCTGGGGAAAGTCTGATGGAGCAGAAAAGGTTGCTTTTCTTGTGTTTTGCCAAGTACTGGAGTCTGTACTTTGGCAGCCTCAAGGTTTTTTATAAAAAGAAATTCCCCTGGGTAAAGTCCCTCTAAATCTAATATTAAAACTTGCCAAGCTGTGGAAATATAACAGGACATGATTTTAACAACAGCAGCAGTAGAGCTACAAACCCAGCCGTATTAGGAACAGTATACTCTACCTACTGCTCCAATATTTAACAGATACTTAGGTTTTTGATTAAAACTTTTATCTGTTTTATAATACCAGTCAATTTTTGTTATAATTTTGATGGACTGATTTTGGAACAATAATGACAATAATCTGCCTTCAGGTTGATTTTGACCTGCCTGGTTTCCCCGTCCCAGGGTGTGCCCTAGGAATACTGTGCCGCTTGCCCAAAGCCACCCAGGGTTTTCTGCAAGGAGGCCCATTGGGGAATTGAACTCCCAACTTTTGGCTCTACAGCCAGAGAGCTAAATCACTGGACTCTCCAGCCAGTTGTGAGTTTAACAGCCATGCCCTGTTCTTTTCTCAGTACCCGCACGAGTCTGCGGCAACCTGCCTTTGGTCAGGGAGGCATCACTCTGGCCCAACTAAAGGGAAGGGCAGAGTAAGGAAATAGATCTTGTGCTAGTCAGATCCTGATGTTCTGGATTACACTACTGCCCATCCTCTGCTCAAATTATCTTCCTATGATTTTCCTGCAGGTGCTTTGTGGTTGGGGACTGAACAAGGGCAAGGTCTCAGACAGCAACTTTTGTGGTGAGCATTTCTCCCACGGGTCAAAAGGCTTGCCAATCATTGCACAACCACGGGAGACCGGAGCACTTGTTCCTACTTGGCCATGGCCTCTCTTAACACACTCGTGTGGGATTGCTCTTGCCCATACAAAGCTCCTTGGGAGCCGTTGGAGAGTGAAACAGGAAGGGCAGCCATGTGGCCCAGTAGTTAAACTGCTGAACTGCAGCTATTACTGTGCTCATGACCTGGGGTTCAATTCCACGTAGCCAGCTCAAGGTTCATTCAGCCTTCCATCCTTCCCAGGTTGATAAATGGAGTACCTAGCTTGCTGGGGTTGGGGGCGTAGCCTGCATCATTACTTGTAAACCACCCAGAGTGGTTCAGTGCTGGGGGACAGTATATAAGCAGCACACTTTGCTTTTTGCCACCTTTGCAAGAAAGCAATAAAACCTTTGCTCTTCAAAGGTGCAGGTGCCGTTGTTCTGAGTCCCAGTTACACTGCTGTCAGTTGGGAAATGAAGCCATGCATGCCTCCCCATGACCAATCTTCAGGCCAAAAGCAATTTCCAAAGCTCACTCAAGCATAAACAAATTTAACCCCTCAAAGTGGCACTCCTTTTAATGACCACCAGCATGCTATGGTGCCTCTTTTAACTTTCAACTTCAGGTTTGAACAGGAATAGGAAAAAGAAACGGAGGAGTTAAGAAAGAATTAAAAAGCTAGAAAGACACCAAAAGCTTCAGCAGCAACTGGAGTGGAAAAGTTCTCAAGGGCATTTCTAAACAGTAGGATGGAATGAAAAGAAACGGAAAGAACGAGTAGAGAAAATGAGTCCTGTTTTGGATGCCGTCACACTGTGTGTGGATAGAGACTGTTGCTGGTGAATCTGCTCTGGCTTTCTGTCCGAACTTTACACACACACACACACACACACACACACAGAGAGAGAGAGAGAGACTCTTCTACATTTAGCTCTAGATGTTTCAGAATGGTTCGGTACAGGTACAGATCCAACCCCATGTGTTTGAGTTCATGGATGACTATTTGAAAATCCAAGCATTTAATTCTGAATGGGCCCACATCCTTTTTAAGAGTAAACCGCCTGTCATCTCAGTCTTCCTGTTGGATAAGCATGCATAGGATTTAATTGACTGTATTAACTAACAAGGCGAAATCCAGACTGCTGTTCTTTTTGTCTAAGCTCATTGGGTTTGATGCATCAGTAGAAGCACAAAGTGAAAATCAGTGTCCAAACAGAGGGTTGCCTTCAGTGTCTCCAAAATTTAACACACTTAGGATTTATTAAATGCAATGTTTTATTTGATTTATTTAAGTTGCAGTTGATCAGGACAGTTCAAGGTAATTCTGTTGTTTGGCAGTGTGAAATCTGATCTTGCATCCTCGGACACAGCTTCCGGGCAGTGAACAAATGGTACTACAATTCCCCATGTCTGCTTCTTGTTGGGGACTTTGTGGGGTGCATGAAGATGGGCTTGAATTTAGGCACTGTCCAGAAATTTGGGCTGAGAGATGAAGAGCATGTGAACTGGGAAAAAGAAATGCAGGCGGTTGGGTGTGTGTGTGTCTGTTTTGTTCTCTTTGTTTTTCCTGCAGTGCGATGGCCCTTGAAACCAGAGACCTTAGAGAAGCCTCTCAGCCATGGAGATCAGGAGCCCCATCAGCACTGCCAGGCTGAGTCCTCGGTATGGGTATCGTTGCTGCAGCTGGTGTTGTGAATCAGGCCGACAAAAAGCACATCGTACTATCCGGCTATTTCACTACACCAGGGTGGCATCATACCACTCTCCTCCCCTGCGCCACCAGCACCGCCAGAGCCACTGTGGACTGACTCCAAGGATCTATCCTGTTGGCTCTGTTCCTTGTCCTTGCTAAAAAGTGTATTCTGAAAAATAAAACTGCTCCTAACATGAGTGTGTCTTGGTGCTATGCAGATGTCAATTGCGTTCATGCTGCTTTGCGAATAGAAACTAGAGATGGGGATGAATCAACAGACAAACAAGGAAGTTTGTAGGAAATTGCTGGTTCGGTCGGTTCAGGTTTGTCTGAACCAGAGAACCCAAATTGACTCAAACCACACACTTTTTTTTAGTGTTTTCCAAAACGTCCTGGTTAGTTCCACCCCAAAGCCTCCTTCCCGCATCACCTCCATACTTTTTGCAGCCTCCTCCTCCTCCACCACGGCTGATACCATCTTGAGAATCAGCTGGCCAGGCCGCTTCTCAAGATGGCCGCAGCAGTGGTGGAGGAGGAGGCTGCAAAAAGTAAAATAAAATGACCCTAACCCTAAAATAAAACAAAATTAACAAATCCAGCTGCCTCAGTGCTGTCTTTAAGAGAGAGAAAAATCCTGAACAAACTTCTGAACCAATTTGTGATTTGTTTATGAAAAGTTAAGAAGTTCATGGTTCGTGGCAACAAACCATGAGCCAAGGCAGAGCACCATTTTGCTGCTTTGTGCCCATCTCTAATAAAAACCATAAAGTGGTGTACATAAGTCTGTTTTCTGGCTTTTTGGAGAGCCTTCAGCACTGCCTATGTCCCTAGTCTCTGTCCTTTCAGAGCTCTCAAATCCTGGGGTTTCCCCCTGCTTGGCGTCTCTTTGTGAACGGGAGTGAGCCCAAGAGGGCACCCTGCCAACCATCCTGACTGCTGACATTGGTGTAAAGCTTGACACCCATTTCCCAGCTGGCAATGGGGGCAGATTGTTGCAGATTATTATTGCATAATAATAACCATTTTGAATCATTGATTGAGAAGCATAATACAGTATCACCATCATAAGTTAAGGTTTTTATACAAATCATTTCAAATATATCTTAACTAAAATCAACACTCATGGGTGGCAGCTGAATAATCTGAATCAACCAAGATGGAGTTCACAAGTTACTTATACCTCTGGAGGGTGGCAGCAGGGTGCGTGTGTGTCCTGTGAGTTCACCACTCCCCGAATAGCTCAATCCTGTTCTTTCTTCCTTTTTCAAGAAAATAATGGGGGTTATCCTTTCCTGGTAATGTTTCTAGTTGAGAAGAGGCAGCAAACTCTCAAAATTGCTTTCCTTGCAGTAATATCCAGGAGCACTCAAATTTTCTGGTTAGTCCTTGTTTTGCAAGGCCCATCTCCCCATGCCTTCTGCTGACACTGTGTGTCCTAAATATTCAATTTGGTTGAGGAACTCGTATTTAAAATGAGTTGCTTCAAAGGATATCTCTCTTATCTTTCAAGATTGTGTTGAAGAAGACCGTGACAATAGAACTTGTGGACAATGTGAGGATTAAAACAGGCAAGGCAGTGGCCTAAATGAAGTCCTAGTGGCAGAACAAAACATTTAATTCAGGTAATTCAGGCATGGAGGGGGCACTGGAGAAGAAAAGCAATTAAATGGCTGGAGTGAGCCACAGTGTTAATTTTCAAATGGTTCCCCCCCCCAAAGATCATAATCTGTCACTGCTTTTGAATTGCCATGTGACTGGAGATCAAACAACCCAGTGTGACCAGCAACAGCAAGTCTGTTTTGTATATTTCTGGGGCACATTTGTTGGGAAAGCATTTTGTTTTTTAACGGGATCATAATAGGCCATCGTGTCTTGCTCTGAAACCAAAGCCTTTTCCAAATCTTGCACTGATGTTTCAGAAAGAGTTGCAATCTTCAGGGGGCAGAAACCTCTTGTAGACATCTCCGAGTGCAAGGCAGAAGTGCAGCCAGTTGTCAAACAGACCCCCCCCCACACACACAAGCAGCTTGTCATGTGTGTGATTGTGTGATAAACTGGACAGTCAAAAGAAAAATGATCACAGGAGAGTCAGTCCAGAAAACATCTCGACTGGTGGTGTGGTTGCCTGACTGTGACTCAGCGTGTCAATAGGACTCTGGCCATAATATTATGTTTATAAAATGTATATCACATGAATCTTCCAAGGAGCTATGAAGCATGCTTTCTCTCCCTCTTCAATTCTCAGGATGACCTGGTGAATTAGGTTAAGATGGCATTATTATTGTCTGAAGGTCATCCAGTGAGCTTCATAGTTGGGTGTGGGCACAAACTGGCACATCTCTGTTCTGGAGGATGAGTCTTGCATGAAGGGCAATGTTGATTTCCTGCTCGTAATATTCCCCCTGTATGATGCAAATCATTCAAAAGGTACATCTCTGAGCAATCAGACAGATTGGAAAATCCTGTGCAACCTCCTGACAACCATTTTCAACAGGAAAGCCAGTTAGTGTGTGGAATGGGGATTGGGGAAAGTTTGTATTAGGATAAACAGACAGTCTTTTCTTCTCCCTTAAGGGAGCTGTGCTTCTAAAGACATGTTCACTGTGTCATCTAGTTTGGACTTGCCTGTCCTAATCGGTGGACCACTCTGGCATTAACCATGGAATGAGTTGACAGCCAAAGCAAACAACAACATCACAGATTTTTTGAACACTACCATGAATGTTGGTGTTGACTATTTCCCCCTTATTCTCTAAACACTGAATATTGATAATTCATTATATTGCAAAAATCAGCAAGTACCTGTCATGCTTATTATACTGTCTAAATCTAATGGCTAGTGGCAGGTAGAGAGATTCCATTGCATCACTGCACATAATATTGCATGCAGTAAATTGATTCAGCGGGTTTGCTCTATTTGGGACTTATAATTGAAGCCTCTGGCCAGAATCCTGTTGGTAAAGGAAACATGGACACAAAAGCAGTATCGCCATTTCTCCTTGGGTGGGCTATCAATCATATCTATTTTGCAACTAGTCATACAACAGGCACCCCAAATGTGGGGAGGATCAGATTGCATGATTATAGTTCCAGGCAGAGTAGTATTCCAAGTGTATTTGGGCCTTACTGTTGGTAAATGAGATACAAAGACTAGGTCAATCAGTGGTGCATCAACAGAAGATTATTTATTTATTTGGAACTCAGGGTGGTTTCCAGTTAAAAACAGCTAAAAACAGCTAAAACAACAATGACAAAGACAGGGATAAAATGGCAAAATGGCAAAGAGGGAAAACCCTCAGCAGAGAGCAGCGGATCAAAAAAGATTAAAAAAAATTAAACAGAAATGAGGTCACCATATGCCTCCTTAAAAAGCAACACTTTTAATGCCTTTTTGAAGACGGGCAGGGACTCTGCAAGGCGCAGCTCACTCGGAAGTTGGTTCCATCAGGAGGGGCCAACAACAGAGAAGGCGCGGCTATGGGTTACCGACTTCTGCGCCTCTCTACGAGTGGCCACCTTGAGTGAGCGCGCCCGCAACAATCGAGTAGGTCTGGCCTCAGTTGATCTCTGAGAGATCTGCTCCACCAGGTATTCAGGTCCCAAGCCGTGGAGGGTTTTGAAAACCAAAACCAAGACCTTGAACCTTATCCGGAGAGCAACGGGCAACCAATGCAGGTGCGCCAGAACTGGGGTGATATGATCGTATTTACGGGCACCCACCACCAATCTGGCAGTCGCATTTTGTACCTGCTGGAGTCTCTGGACAAGGGTCAAGGGCAACCCCACATAGAGTGTGTTGCAGTAGTCAGTCCTTGAAATCATGAGGGCCTGCACCACTGTTCTCAAGGAGGACTCATCGAGGTACGGTCAGATCTGGGCAATCCTGCGGAGATGGGAAAAAGCGGCCCTGGAGACAGCCATCACCTGGGCTTCCAGGGAAAGGGCTGAGTCCAGGACCACGCCCAGATTCTTGGCCCTGTCCGTAGGCTGGAGGGAAACACCCCCCAGGCTAGGGAGGGGGCCATTGTACTTAGACGAGGGCGCCCCGAAGAACAGAACCTCGGTCTTCTCCGGGTTAAGCTTGAGCCTGTTTATCCTTGTCCATTCCAAGACCGCCTCCAGGCACAGATCAAGGGAGCGAACTGCCTCCACTGCAGAAGAAGAAAAAGAGAGAGCTGTGTGTCATCAGCGTACTGATGACAGTGAACTCTAAATTTCCTGATGACCTCTGCCAGCGGCCTCATGCAAACGTTGAACAGCATGGGCGAGATTGCCGACCCCTGGGGCACCCCACAAGCGAGCGTCCAAGGAGCCGACAAGTCATCCTCCAACTGTACCTGCTGGGTCTGGCCACCAAGGAAGGAGCGGAGCCAGCAAAAAGCTGAACCCCCAACTCCTGTCTCAGCGAGCCGGACCAGCAGGTTACCGTGGTCGACGGTATCAAAGGCAGCTGACAGATCAAGGAGGACCAACAGGGAGGAGCTCCCCCTGTCAGCCTTCCTGAGGAGGTCATCCTGCAGAGCGATCAGGGCAGTCTCGGTCCCACGAAACAGCCTGAACCCAGACTGGAACAGAACAAGGATATTATTTTCCTCCAGGTAGGTCTGAAGCCGGACGGCAGCCACCCTCTCAACAACCTTGCCAAGGAAGGGAACTATGGCAATTGGACGATAGCTGGCAAGATCATCCGAAGCCAGGCCGGGCTTCTTCAAAGTGGGCTTCAACACCGTCTCCTTCAGACGGGAGGGGAAAATTCCCTCCCCGAAGGAGGCAGTGGCAATAGAAGAAGCCCACTCCGGCATGTTCCCTTCAGTGGATCTAATAAGCCAGGCTGGGCAAGAGTCGAAAAGGGAGGCTGCAGGCCGGCAGTAGGCCATGGCCCCGGAGGCCTCCGCTGGTGACACAGGACCAAATTTGACCAGGCAAGGGGACCAAAGGGGTGAGGCCCCCTGGATAACCGGGGGAGGCTACTGCAGCTGGAGTCCAGGTCGGAACGGATGGCCTCAATCTTGGATCTAAAATAGGCTGTGAATTGCTCACTAGTGAAATCACTAGGAGGAGGCCCCAGCTGACCAGGATTGGAGAGGTCTCGAACCACCCAGAATAATTCCACCTGGCGGTTCAGGCCTCACCAATTCTCAGGGAGACATGAGCTGTTCTAGCGTCCCTGATCGCGCGAACATAGCAGGTCAGCTGCTTAAGTGCAGCCTTAGTCATTGCTGTCCGATCCTTCCTCCAAATGACCTCAAGCCTCCTTCGTTCTTGCTTCATCGCCCACAACTCGGCCGTGTACCACGGTGAGGAGCGGGCTCTAGAGCGCAGGAAGTGCTTGGGGGCGATCCGGTCAACAGCCCCGGTGGCACCCTCATACCACTTCTCCACCAGAGCCTCGACCGGATCATCAGACAGTCTGCCAGAAAGCTCCCCGAAGGCATCCATGGACCTAGCGGGGTCCAGGAGCCTACGGGGGCAGGCCCAGACAAGGGGCCGATACTCCCCGTGGGGCGGGGCAGCGATTGACAAGGAAAATTTTAGCAGATAGTGGTCTGACCATGACACAGGTTGGGAAATAAGGTTCCCAACCCTCAGAAGGGAATCTGATGACATGGAGGGAAATACCAGGCCAGGGTATGGCCAGCAGTATGGGTGGGGCATACAACATGCTGGGAAAGGCTCATGGAGGTCATGGACTCCATGAAATCCAGAGCAGCACCAGACAGTACCCCCTCGGCATGCACGTTGAAGTGCCCAACCACCAAAGGGCGTGGGGACTTCAGCAGAGCAGCCGAGACGAACTCGGTGATCTCTGGAAAGGACTGGGCTGGGTTGCGGGGAGCATGGTACACCAGCACAATACCAAACCTATCCCGCTGACCCACTGATAAGTGGAGGCATTCACACCCAGGGCACACCAATGTCGCAGATCTGCTAATAGAAAGGGATTCCCTGTAAACGATGGCCACCCCACCCCAACCCTACTCTCTGACCTGACAGCCCACTGGACCTGATACCCGGGGGGGGGCACAACAGGAAGAGGGATGCCAAGCATAGGGAAACAGATATGCATCAGGTGTAAGGCTGTTTAGTTTCTTATAGCCTGCATTACTGAGTCAAACTTTAGGCCAGCATAGTGTGGCTTCCGGCTGAAAAAAGTGGTCAAGAACAGAGAGGAATGGAAGAACAAACTGGAATCAATGTCTCCATGCATCTGGCATGCTGGATTCCATGCTGGATTCTGCACTGCTTGTTTACTTTTGACCTTAATGAATGTCAGGAGGAAATAAGCAGTGAAACGTGTCTCAAGAAAACTGATGGCATATGTAATGACTTATATTGTGTTCCGTACAGAGCATGGAGTCATTAATTGGAGGAGGGGACTACAATTCCCATAACCTATGGCTGGGCCAGTTGGGAGAGTCTGGAACTTAGAGTGGGGGAAAAAACCCTTTCCTCTCTCGGGTCTTACCTAACATCCCTTCCTCCTTGCCACTGTTGGCGCTTTGACAGTATTCTGATTGAGTAGCACATTTTTGAATGGTGTGGTAGGTCACTGAGTTGGATCGCCACCCTCTGGCAGGCTGGTCTTCTAGAGTGCCACCAGGGAGAACCACCAATCTGTGCAATCTTGGATGGACTTCATGGTGGCCCCAAGAACCTCATCAGGAGGAGGAACTGGCAGAACATTTCTGAGGGCCTCGTACCTAGAGAATCTGAGAAACTAGATCACCATAAATCAATATCAACGTGAAAACACCTAATCATTATATGTATTTCTGGCCAAATTGATATACTGCATCTTCAAACAGAAGATGATGACAAGGGATGAATGCTTTGATTTTAAAAACACCAGCTCTTTTTCAATTATTAGAAGTATAAAACACGCTATTGCTGATAAATATATGTTTAATGTGTAATGATGGTCTGTGTTTCTGTTTGTATGTGCCTCTAGATTTTGATAATGTTCAGAAAGTAATTTTGATAATGCCTCATATGTTTTTAGAGAACTCAAGTAGCGGTTTGTGTCTTTGACCTGTTTCAAATCTTAGCTAACTGCAATGTTTGAGGGCAGAAAAATACAGAAAAACAGGATATGAAGCTGGCTTGTGAAATATTTGCAACAGACATCTTTGCTATGGCTTTAGAAGAAAGTAGAAGTGTTAGAATTTGTTTTTATATACTCTGTATCTCTTGTTATCAGATGGGTCTTATGCTAATTATGTGGTTTTGACTCTATAAAATAGAGTGGCAAGATTGGGTCCAAGCGCAGCCAGTTTGGAGTCTAACAGACCCAGTCTGCTTGGCCCACATTTCTCTACTTGCAAGTAATAATGCCTTAAATCAACCAGGGCTCATAGTTAGGAAGATATAAATTAATGGATTACAGGTTATTTTGGAAAGTCTAATTTAGGGTAGACCAGATCTTGTTGCCTTCCTCTTAAGACCAGGTTAACTTTTCCCCAGACTTATGAGAAAGAAAATGTTCCCAAACCAAATGGATTGGTGAGTTGTCCTCATTACAGCTGCTCACCTGCCCTGCGATTTAAAGCTGATTTATCCTCTGGGCTTAATGCAAAACCTCTTATCAGACTTTCGATCTAGAACCAAAGCCAGGGAGCTCCTATTGAGAAATTCCTCCAGGCCTTTTTTTCCCTTTTGTTTTTAAAACAACCAGCTCAGGATGGTTGGAGCCAATTTAGTTTCCCCTTTTAGAGGTCAGTTTATTCTGGTTTTGTGGGATATAAAGTTTCCATACCTGCTAGGTGTGCCATTCCCTACCCAAATTGGTGCTGTCCCCAACCTTGTGAGCTTTTGGGAGGTAAGTCAGATGAACAAGCAGAGAGGATGACATGGCTGAAATGCCGGTGAATGAGCGAGCCTTCGACCCAGGGCACTCCACGGGCAGGTTCACCATCAGCACCCTCATCAGCACCGAGGACAGCGGCCGAAGTCAATATGGTGATAGCGTTGTGTATGACACCACCCAAGGCAACCACCTCACCCATAACAGTGCCACCGTCTACCTCCGGACCTTTGGCTACAACACCATTGATGTCGTGCCCACATATGAGAACTATGCCAACACCAAGATCTGCGGAGAAGCCAAGAAAGCCAGGCCTACTCTGGCGGATCTACACTCCTTCCTCAAGGTAAACCCACACTGGGCCATGTGTTCAGGCACAGACATGCCTCTTCTACATGGTGGAGGCATTCAGAAGCTGAAAGAGGCATTGGTAAATTGACTCCATTGGCAAGGCGAGGGACCATCCCTATCATTATTAGGTAGACTGATGAGGGCTGATTGTGTGTGCGCGTGTGGGAGCGGGGGGGGGAATCAGTTACAGATCCCAGCTTTCCCCTGCTAAACCCACTGGTATATTTATTTATTATTTATTGCACCCATTTACCAACTCCCTCGCCTGTCGCCTTGCTGATAAAAACCTGAGCTCAATATCTATCTGTTATGATTATTATATCCCCTTAAGACACAATGGCCATTAAAGGAAAGGCTACAGCATTTTGGGCTCTTTAGTCTGGAAAAAAAGGTGCCGGGGGGTATGATTGAGACATACAGAATTATGCATGACATGGATAATGTGGATAGACGGAAGCTCTTTTCCATCTCACACAACATCAGTACTACTAAGGGGCATCCACTCAAATGAGGAAAGTGAGAATAAAAGAAAATATTTCTTTACTGAGCATGTTTTTAGTCCGTGGAACTCCCTGCTGCAGGATGAGGTGATGCCTTTAAAAGGGGATTGAATAGATTCCTGGAGGAAAAATCCATGGCAGGTGACAGGCCATGAAAGGGATACATGTCACCTCCAGGCTTCATAGGAGGGTCCTTCAAATACCAGGAGGCAGAACACACACCAGTGTTCTTAAGTTACACGAAGCCAGATTAATGTTGTAGATCAAGAAAAACTGCTGAACTGTCAGTATGGCAGTGAAGAAGCCAATTACCTTGAGAGGTGGTGGTGTTTCAAAATTGGAAGCATCCAGAGAAAATCAGACCAGTACCTTGCAGGTATCATTTGATTTGGATTTCCACATTGAGCATCAAGACCCAGTAGCTTTACCGGCCCCTTGCAGCTTCATTGTCATATTATTCTATGATCTGATTTGACCTCACCCAGATCATCAGGGCAAGAGCAACTTAATTAATACCTCCTGTCCTTAAGAATTTGACTACACTTGAATTATTTTCTCTCCTGAATATCTCCTCCCCAACACCCATGACCTTATGCACCCAAGTGCCCACCTCCGTTCCAGTCCAGATGGAGGAGAATTCTCAAGGAGGCCTACCTACAAGTTGCGTTCATTGGAGAATATAGAGGTGGGAAAGGGAGAGGCAGGTACATTGCATTGCTCGCACTTGTTCCAGTTTCTGTTTGATATGAGCTTCTCTACATCATCCTAGCTCTATGTTCCCCTCCTTTCAGATTTTAAATTGAAAATGGGAGACACTTTAAAATCTTTAAAAAGACTTTCAGTTCAAAAATTTTATAATAGAATAGTTTAAATTATTTTCAATTTTGCTTTAATTTTACTCTGATTTTCCGGGGGAGAGGGTGAGGAATACCTGTAAGAAACTCTGCTGGTGCTGGTAATTGCGTGTACACGTTAGTTTTTCTGCCTGAAAGATCCAAAATCATTTTGGTCATTCCACCAGCCTCACTAAAGGTTCTTTTGGTACCTCTCTGCCACTCCTCCTAGTCATGGGATGTAACTACAGTATAATTAGATTTTTAAGAAGGACAGAAGTAGACAGAAGCATTTTCCACTTCTGAATAGATATCAGGGCAAGAACAAGCCGGACAGTGTCAGAAAAGAACCCCACAGCCTCAGAAGTCCCCCCACTGCTCATTCTGCAAAGAAAGATTACACCAAAACCAGGAAGTGGCAGCTGAGAATCAGTCCCTCCAGGCTCTACCTTGAGACCATCTCCGATTTCAAAGGCCAACAGAAATCAGGATTCATTGAAGTCTTTTCTGGTCAGAAACCTTGAAGGGGGCTTTAGTGCATCCATAATGGGTGGGAAATGGCATTATAGGCCTGTGCAAGTGTAGGGGATGTATTCATTTGGGTTTTCACTAAAACAAATAGTAAGATGCCTCTTCTAATTCCTTGTTCTTAAACCTGAATATATCTTAAATGTTCTGGGTTGTATATTGTCCTTCACCATTTCAAGGCACCTTGTGTCCTTTTCCAAGCAGAAAGGTGGGTAAAAATATTCAAAAATAAATAAATAAATAAATTATTTGATTTGTATACTGTACCACCCATCTAGCCTGGGGCAATTCTGGGCAGTGAACAACAATAAAAAATGAAAATAATGCAATCACAGAAAAATAGCATCAAACGACATAAACCTTAGCAAAATGAATAATAATAATAAAGCTAAACAAAGCCATTGAAAGCCTTAAAACGTAAACTGAGGAGAGCAGGTTGAAAAACAAGGCCAGAGACAGAGTTAGATGGTAAGGCATCTCACCCACCCCCTAAAACTGCCTGTCCTGTACCACTGACACCTGCCACTTGCTGATAATAGTGCTGATGGTTCAGTCTGTGTATATGGGATGGAGGGGCACTCACTTATCTTTTGCCTCAGGCAGTGTAATATCTCAGGCAGCACACTGCAGAAAACTGTGCTCTCCCCAGAATGGAAAACTAGACTGTGAATGGTCACGTTAGCAGCTGGAGAAAGCTTTGCGGGGCAAGCCCAGATTTCTGTAGAAGAAACAACCTTCTTTTCTGTTCCTTCCATAGAGGAGGTTGGACATCCACCTTGCCATTTTGACTTGGGGCACAGCCTTGCATCTATACTAGGATCCCAGATTCTTTAGCCCAGAAATGCTTGTCCTTCCTACTGTTTCTTTTACTTTTGAGTTATCCGTGCATAATTCTTCACAGTAGATAGTCAAGCTATTCTAGTTTTCTGCTTCTTTTTTTAAAAAATTATTATCCGTTCAACGTTACTCATTCTGCTTAGTACTTCTTTATTGGTCTCCTTCTCAAGAATTCCTTAAGATCATGTCTCTTAGCATTTCCAGTGCATCTTGCTGATTTGATTGCCAACCAGTTTGTGTCTTCCAGTAGAACTGAGAATGCATAGAACTGCATACAGTTTCTCTGAGACTTCATTCATGAGATCGAAATGGAAGCAAACCCATCTGATCAAAGGTCTTATATATGCTTACAAAACTTACATTGCCCATCAAGACTGTAAGATGTTAATGTGGGCATCCCTGGCCCTCCAGATGTGACTGGACCCATGTCCCATCATCTTTGAGCATGGGCCACGGTGGATGTGGCTGAATGGACATAGAATCCAACACCCTCCTCCCCCCACCCTACGCTTTCAATATAAGATCTGGTGTAAACAAAACTACAGCATCAGTTACTTGGGAGAAACTTAACTGTCATAGGTTTAACTGCAAAAAGGTTTGCTGACAGCTGTGTAGAAAAGAAGGAGGCGAGATTTGCAGCTCTCTGATAGGGAACACCATGGTTTACACACTGACGCACCAATTTGTGGTCTACAAATTCCCCACCCTGCCCCAAAGCAGCATGGACACATTATCCAAGTTCTGGAGTGTAGAAAAGGGGTGCCTGATGGGCTTCCATGTGGGGCCTGCAAGGCTTTGCATGGGCCCCTCCCATGTCAAAAGGGGGTTGGTCCTGAGAGGGTAAAGAGGTGGTTCTTTGAGCCCCCACCTGACCAGCAATTTGGACACACATGCAAAGAGAAGCAGCAGCCATGTTGGCTCCAAAACAAGTTCCAGAATCTGTCCATGGACCATGGCAATAGTGCTATCAGGATGCCCAAGAAGGCACCAACAGGTGCAAGCTTGGGTGATCAGTGATCACAGATCTCTTCCACAGGCCAGAGGTTTTGAAAAGCATCAGGAAAGGAAAGAGTGGGTGCTTGATTTTAAATCCTCCGAGTCCTTATGGTGTCTTGAGATGCTACCGAGGGGGGAATCCTGGCAAAGATTTCAACAGGGCCTCTCAGAAGAGCGGGGGTGGGGGGGATTCCACTGGGGCATCTCACAGACTTGTCAAGTGCTAAAAGGTTCAACATACAGACCACTCTTTCTCCCACCGTGGGTGAAGAAAGAGGGTTGTAGGCTTGTCTGTTCATTTATGCAATACCTCTGTGCAGCCATCAGTTCCAAATACGGCAAAGCTGAAAACACACACACACACACACACACACACCTTCTGCTCCTCTCTGCACCATTGGTCCTTGCTGCAATATGGCCACCCTACCAAGTGGAGACCCCGCTTCATATGGGTCTGCAGGCCCCCGTCCTCAAATCCATCAGATTTTAATACCTACCTACCTAACCATGATAGAGATGTGTAATCTCCAGGCTTAAAAACGGGGTCCTTCAAGGACCAGATGCCGGGGAGTGGTATCAGGAGACAGAGACTGAATCTCGTGTACTCCCAGAGGTATCTGGTGGGGCCACTGTGAGACACAGGATGCTGGACTAGATGGGCCTTTGGCCTGATCCAGCATGGCTCTTCCTATCTCCTAATGTTCTCTGATTTGTCTCTATACTTCTTGATTGGTTCCTCGGATTTACTTCCCTAAGCCAAAGGAGGGGGGGGGCTCCTTGTTTCCACTTGACACTCACAATGGCCCTGCAAGGGAAGTTAGGCTGAGAAATAGGGTCTTGCCTCAAGATCACTTGGGGAATTTCGGAGCTCTGCTGTAATCCAGGCAATAAACCTGCCTGACATCTGGAGCAGCGATGTAAATCTTTTCTCATCTTACAAGAATGCCAGAGACTATGATGAGGTTTGTGGGGTGGGACTGTGACATTTTTATGTATTTATTTTTGTATTTCAGAACTTATTTTTTATTCTTATTGCAAAAATCATCAAAAGCACAACACCTTATATTCCAAAAAGTCCCCTGGTACTTTCCAGAGGTGTAGCAAAGGTTTGGAGAGCCTGGGGACAAAATGTGTTTGCGCCCCCCGCCCCCCCCGCCCCCCATCACACCCACCCAGCAAGGGGGCCCCAGACCTGTTGGAACAGCGGGGGGAGTGGGGATTCTGCACCTTGGCACCCGGGGAAGCAGCCCAGCGGCTCACCCCGACTGACTCGCTCCCCACTTGGCTCGCCTTCCTACTCCTTCTTCCTCACCCACCACTGTTTACAGCGGGGCAGGGTGCCCTCTGAGGGGACCCTTGCCTGCCATAGAGGCCTGGGGCTGTCAGGGCTGATGGTGGCGGGCGGCAGGGTGCGGGCGGGGTGGATGGAGCAGCTGGTAGCAGCCGAAGAGAGCCGGGAGCGGGTGCCGCGGAGTGGATGGGGCTGTGGCATGGGAGAGGCAGCCCCATCCCAGTGCCCTGTGTCTCGGACCTCGGGGGCGTGCTGAGTTCTCTAGCTGCTTGCCCACAGTTGGGAAGTTGGTCCCCGCCCTGCCATTTGTGCATCCCCCACCCTTCCTAAGGTTGCTGCCCCCTGCAGAGGGGAAATGCCATCACTCCGGAGGGGTGAGGGCTGCCCTCACTGGAGGAGGAGCAGGGACACCTGCTTCCCCTTTGCCAAGGCCCCCCAGGGTGGCGAAGGGGGCCCCGTGCGCTGCTGGCTTGTCAAGGCCCTGGAGGCCCTGAACAACCAGAGGCATCAACTGGGCGCACCAAGTGGCAGTGGTGGAGGAGGCAGTGGCAGCAGCGGGGAGGGGGGGAACTGCTGGTGGGAGGGCGTATGGATTCCTCCTCCTGCTCCCCCTCCAGGAGCTCCCAGATTACTGCACGCCTGGGCCAAATTTATTTATTTATTTATTTATTTATTATTGTATTTATACCCCGCTTATCTTTCGTACGAAACTCTAAGCGGCTTACACGGGCGAGCAAGCGCCAATAAACACAAACAATAATTATGAAGTATACAACAAAATAACTAAACAATTAAAAACCCGGTGCATCCATAAAACCCGGCAGCATAATAGCCATCAACCAAGCACACACATAAACATAAAACACTTAACATGGTTGCTTGGGCATTAGAGATGGCGGGACCTAACAGAAGGGGGGAAAAAAATGCACCCTTCCGCCCCCTAGATACGCCTTTGCACAGTATAATAATAATAATTGTGTGCCATCAAGCCACTTTTGACTCCTCACAACCCATTCCAGATTTTCCAAGTAGAAAACACTCAGATGTAGTTGACCTTCCCGTCTTCAACAGGCACCCTGGGACTGTGCAGCTTGCCCAAGGCCCCTCAAGCTGGATCCAGGTCACAGGAGGCCCACCGGGGAATCAAACTCCCAGCCTCTGGCTTTGCAGCCTGAGACCAAAACCCCTCAGCTATCCAGCCAGTATTCACAGACAGGATGCCAGTGTCTGGGTCAAGGTCCAGAGAAGCAGTGTAGTGGACATTCACGATTTCCCCATCCTCCGTGAAAAGAGGGTGTTCCTCCTCTGATCAGCAGCAGCATAGCAAGGTTTTGGGGCGCCTGGGGCAAAAGTTGATTTCTGCACCCCCTCCGGCCCTCCCCAGCTCCATCCCATCCACCCAGTAATCCTGTGGGCGTGAGGCATGCATGTGCTTGTGTATGCTTGTACGCGCATCAGCAGCTTGTGCGCACCCATCGCTCTCGCACGCCTGTCTGCCTGCAGCTGGACTCAGAGATCGTGGGCGGTGGGGCGGTGGCAGTAGGTGATTTGGTGCCCCCAATGGCTGCCGCCCTCTTACCTCCCCACACCATGCCCCTGCCTTTGATACTAGGAGCCATTATTCTCCTTCTGCTCTTTCCTGTCTTGATGATACTGTTTGGTTCTTTGGCCTGCTGCTCCCCGAACCCTCTCAAGCCAACATGAGTAGGAATCCTGGACACTGGAATTTTAAAATAAAGTGTTCCCAGTGGGACCAGAAGCTCTGCCCTATGGACACATTTCCAATTAGCGTTGGCCTTTTTCTGATCTGATTGTGTGCGTCTGTGTCTGTGTTGCAGCAGGAAACGTGCCATAATCACTTGCCAAGATATGAATCCCACAGAAACAGTTTCTCCGAAACAGGAACGGAAGAAACAGCTGCCGAGGGGGAGGAGAAACCCCAAGGAGAGCCTGTCCGCTTCGGATGGGTGAAGGGCGTGATGGTAAGTAAGCCGCCTTGATCTGTAAACTGGAAGGAAGGAGAGAACAGGGGTAATCTAAGAAGGTGCCCACATAGTCAGTGCACCCTGCAATTGACCCTGCAAATGGGGCATAAATGAATTCAGATTAAAGCTCAGTGACTATATGATCTAGTAGAATCATAGGCTCATGGCCATTCCACTCCAACATGCTCCAGGGATCTCTCTTGGTGACCCATGCTCCTCTGCCTTCCAGATTCGTTGCATGCTCAATATCTGGGGTGTGATTCTGTATCTCCGGCTGCCTTGGATCACGGCACAAGCAGGAATTGGTAAGCATTTCTAGATACCTAGGGGATCACACTGGGTTAGGATTCCCCTGCTTTTATTTTGGGGGGAGCAAGAGACAAACAAAGACAAACAACAAAGTCAAATAACAAAGACCTAAACAATACAGCCTAACCACTACATCAAATGCAGTGATTCATCCAACAGCCAATGAACATTTGGTATGTAACTTACTGTATATTCCATTGTATATTAATTGTACACCTCATTCTTCTATTATATGTCTATAGGTCTGAAGAAGTGGACATGTCCATGAAAGCTTACATTAAAATATGATAGTCTTTAAGGTGCCACATATTTTTCTCTTTTATTTTGCTTTGTTTTGATTTTTGCCTGGAACACTGGTACATATGTTATATGCATTAATACCCTGCTCCAGCACTGAATAAGGAGTTCCTCTTAACCCCCTTACTTTTGGAGCTTCTCTCCACACCCAGCCCTGTCCTCAACATCTTAGGAGATCTTAAACAATAAAATCTAAATGGCTCTCTTCTCTTGACAGCACTGACTTGGGTGATCATACTGATGTCTGCGACAGTGACCACCATCACAGGCTTATCCATCTCAGCCATCTCTACCAATGGCAAAGTCAAATCAGGTATAGTTTACCCAAGTCACGTGGAATGTTTACGAGAGCGTGCTGGGCCAAAGCTAACGGAATGGGTTTCAAAAATGGGTAAAAAAATGAATTACACAGATATAGGATGGGAGACAACTGGCTGGAAAACAGTACCTGTGAAAGGGCTCTGGGAGTCTGGGTGGACCACAGATTGAACACGAGTCAGCAGTGGGACACAGCGGCCAGGAAAGCCAATACAATTCTTAGTAGCATCAACAAAAGCATAGTGTCTAGATCAGTGGTGATGAGCCTTTGGGACTCTAGATATTTTGGACTACAACTCCCACTGTCCTTTGTCATTGGCAATACATGCTTGGAATTCTGGGAGTTGTGGTCCAAAACATCTGGAGTGCCAAAGGTTCGCCACCACTGGTCTAGACCAGGGGAAGTAATAGTACCACTCTATTCTGCTCTGGACAGACCCCACCTGGAGTACTTTGTCCAGTTCTATGCACCTCAATTTAAAAAGGATGTTGATGACCTTGAATGGGTCCAGAGGAGGGGAATCAGGATGGTTAAAGGTCTGGAAGAAATGTCTTACAAGGACTGGTTTAGTGAGGTGGGAATGTATAGCCTTTCAAAAAGAAGACTGAGGGGGGATACAATAGCCATGTCTAAATATTTTAAAGGATGTCATATGGAAGAGGGTGCTGGCTTGTTTTCCATGGCTTCAGAGACTAGGACTCGGGGCAATGTTTTTCAAACTACAGGAAAAGATATTCAGTTTAAACATTAGGAAGAACCTCCTGACAATTAGAGCTGTTCGGCAGTGGAAGATGCTGCCATGGAGGGTGGTAGAGTCATAAGTGTAGCTAGGGTTTGGCGCGCCTGGGGACAAACTCAGTTTTTGCACCCCCTCCTTTTCCCCAACTGCATCTCACCCAACAAGCAAGGTGTGCACGATCCTAGGGTAAAGCAGGGGAGGGGGAGAAGGGTCCATCTTTCTCACAGCCTCTTCAGGGGTCTCCCCGGACAAGGCTACCTGTACAAACCACACAGCATGGATAGTGCCAAGCAGGCTATCTTTTTTTCTCAAGCATCACCTCCGTTGCACGCTTCCCCCTCCTCCTTTCCCCTGGCTAAGGCTTGGAGATCGTTAGCCTGGGGAAA
Organism: Phrynocephalus versicolor; assembly: GCA_023846285.1. Lineage (NCBI taxonomy): Eukaryota > Metazoa > Chordata > Lepidosauria > Squamata > Agamidae > Phrynocephalus > Phrynocephalus versicolor. Next base: position 539,718 of record JAHTLZ010000065.1, read on the forward strand.
GGAGGAGAGGGAAGCAGGTGATGGGATTTTTTTCCTCAAGGGCACCTCCGTTGCACGCTTCCCTCTCCTCCATTCCTCAGGCTAATGATTGCCAAGCCTTAGTGAGGGTGGTGGGAAGGAGGAGGGGGGAGAAATCCATGGAGGTGCTGCTTGGAAAAAAAAACATTGCCTGCTTCCCTCTCCTCCTTTTCCCTGACTAAGGATTGCCAAGCCTTAGTGGGGTAAAAGGAGGACTGCTGGCGGGATGGCACATGGCTTTTTCCTCCTGCTCCCCTTCCAGGCACCACCAGATTGCTGCATGCCCCAGGGCCAATGCACTCTTCTACCCCTCTCTAGTTACACCAGTGGATAGAGTGTCCTTCTTCTTTGGAGGTTTTTAAGTGGAGGCTGGATGGCCATCGGTCGGAGGGTACTTTGATGGTGGTTCCTGCATGGTGGGGGGTTGGACTTGAGGTCTCTTCCAACTCTATGATTCTATGATTCTATGAAAGAGGGAAAGACAATGTATTCCTTCTGTATTCCATTCTCTAAGATCTGGGCTAGGCCTGTTGTCTCACATCCCACCTTCACCAAGCTTTAAATCCATTCTATTCTATTCTATTCTATTCTATTCTATTCTATTCATTAGATGGCCCTTGAGGTCTCTTCCAACTCTATGATTCTATGATTCTATGTCACCTTTTTCCTTGGGGGATTCAAGGCATCTTACAGTCCATTCAAAAATATTAAAAATCACCACTGAAATCACTTTTAAAAGTTTTGTTATGATCCCCACAACTCCTCAAAGTCAATAAATACAGTGTTCCAAAGACATTCCTTGCAAGGACCCTAAATATATCCCCTCAATCCTTTCACCTGCTCCACTTATTCCAAGATCTGCAATATCTCCATTTAGAATCATAGAAACATAGAGAGACCTCAAGGGCCATCTAATCAAAACCCTGCCATGCAGGAACCATCAAAGACTCCCGACAGATGGCCATCCAGCCTCTGCTTAAAAACCTCCAAAGAAGGAGACTTCACCACCCTCCATGGCAGCATATTCCACTGCCGAACAGCTCTGTTATGAAGTTCTTCCTAATGTTTAAATTGAATCTCTTTTCCTGTAGTTTCTTTTTGTAAAGCTAAATATTGTTAAAAGCCTGTTGCTAGTGGTCCTGTTGTTAAAAGCCTCTTGCTAGTGGTCCTTTTAAAGAGAGAACAGATCAAAGATCCAGTTTGGTGAGGCCCACTCCTTCTATAGGTTTTCATTGTCATCAGAATCCTGCTCTCTCCCCCTTGCCTGCCCCATTGCTGGAGACCACTTTTGGGAGTGGAATAGCTCGCAGATTCTGCATACCAATTCTGGATTCTGGCTCTCTTAGGTGGGACGTACTTCCTCATTTCAAGAAGCCTTGGGCCTGAGCTGGGTGGATCAATCGGCCTCATCTTTGCTTTTGCCAATGCCGTGGCCGTGGCCATGCACACGGTGGGCTTTGCAGAAACGGTGCGGGATCTGATCTTGGTGAGTGATTACAATAATTCTAACCACTCCAGGAAGTTAAGAGTGGCTGCTGGATTTCCTTGCCAGGTGGATGGCCTTTCCCAGATTTCAAGGCAGGACTTTGATGCAGCAAACAGAAAAACCCTAATAAAAATGCAACTTATCCAAGTTTTGGACCTTCTGCATTCACAGTCTGTGCTCTGCCCAATGATAGCTGGTGTCTCCTCTTGTACAGGTGCTGTGAATCCACCCTGGGTGCTATGCCACAATTTTAGGAGCTGTCCAAGGTGCTGAATCATATTCCCAAAGGAATCCTATCCCCATCTGATTCTGCACCTTGGATACCTCCAGTAAGGAGCATATTTTTTAAAAAAACTGGAGTGGATTTAAAATATTTCTGAAACAGAAGTCCCCACCAGCCACCTCTAGCTGCACCACTATATAGACCAGTGGTTCTCAACCTGTGAGTCCCCAGATGTTCCTGGACTGCAACTCCCAGAAATCCCTCCCAGCACAGCAAGTGGTGGAGGCTTCTGGGAGTTGCAGTCCAGGAACATCTGGGGACCCACAGGTTGAGAACCACTGGTATAGACCATGCACTGCTTTCTAACATCTTTAGCTGGGGCTAGAAGGGATTGAACGTACAACCATCTGTGTGCAATGAATCCAGCCCAGGGGGGTCTTCTGCATCCCCATGCCCTCCCCCAAAGATTGCTCACTGAGTTCTTGGCTGCTCACTGCTCAGTGCATTTGTTCTGACGGGTGATCTGCAAACAGCTGACGGTTTGGTTTCTTCTGCAAGGAATACAACTCGGTGATTGTGGACCCCACAAATGACATCCGCATCATTGGGGTCATCACAGTGACCGTGCTGCTTGGCATTTCCCTGGCAGGAATGGAGTGGGAGGCCAAGGTAAGAGCTTATTTCCTTATTATGCCCTTCAGGAAGTCAAGTATGTGATGACAAGTAGCCTTTTATTCTGCTGAAGGCTTTATGAGTGGTGGTGGATTCTTTTGTCTGGCTAAATTGATGGGGCCGTCCTCTTTCCCTATCACTCATCTGCACAAGCTACAAGATCATCCCATTCAAGGCTCCTGCAGCTCAACATCCTGGAAGTCCTCTATAAGAGGTAGGGCCTTCTTCACAGTGGCTCCAGCCTGATTGGCCCAGCTTCCAGAGGAGCTCCGCCTAGCCTCCTGACTTCCAACATTCAGGAGGAAGCTAAACACCAGGCTATACAGGGAGGCATCATTACAGACCATTATGGCTGATCATTATTTGTTTTCCCTCCATCCACTACATTTTTAATATGGTTGTTTTGCACCGTCTCCCTTATTGTTACTGGCTGTGAGTTTAATGTTTTTATTTTTGCTTATTCCATGTTTTATGCCTGTTGCAATCGCTCCAGGTAGTGCCTCTGCTACTAATAGGAGCTGTATATAAACTGAAGTAATAAGATGAAGAAATGAATCATGTCTTTGCACTGGAGCAGTGAGTCCTGACACTTGAAAGCCATCCCACGAGTTAAAGACCAAACTTTCTCTTCCTGCATTGCCACTTGGCCCAATATCCCCCCCCCCCCGCCGGCCGATATGTGGAGGCGTGGAGACGCATAGCAGTTGCCTGGCTCTCTGTCCGATGTCCTTAGAACCAGTAGACCGGCCTTGACACCCCCTCTCCCATCTGGAGAGCATTGCTCTGCAGGGGTGCTCATTCATCTCTAGTATGCACTGCTCCAGTCTGCTTGTCTCTACCCTCTCTCTGCTTGGTTTTGCAGGCTCAGGTTCTCTTCTTTGTAGTCATCATGATCTCCTTCATAAACTACATTGTGGGGACGGTCATTCCAGCCAGCGAGGAGAAGCAAGCCAAAGGGTTCTTCAGTTACAGAGGTGAGCTACTGTTGTTTCCATGATCACTTAAGCTCCGAGGGACAATCTCTGGTTTGAAGGTCTGTTTGCATAGGATTAGGCAGAGATGGCTTTGAATCAAAACCTGGTAGCAGCATGAAGTAAAGCTCATTGTTGGGAAACCTCTTGTGTTATCTTTCTATGAGTAACTGTCTCTTTTTTCTTTTCCAGTTTGTGGAAAGGCATAGGCTTAAAGCTGTTCCAATCTGGTGGTGTTGCTATTCTCCCCTTTGCGCTGTGTGTTATTGCATGATCTGAATGCAAGGGGACATTTACGCGGGTGTAGATTCCCCTTAACCCTTGTTTTCAACCAGTGTTTTTTTTTTTAAGGCTTTCAAATCAGACCCAGAACAGAGTATTGCTAGGCCAATTAGGAACAACAATTAAAAAAAAAAAGAGGTGGGAACTGCCAATTAGCACTTTTTCTTGTTGCCAATTAGCACCTTGTCAGAGGCCTCTTGCACTGTTGGAGCTCTGTGCAAACACAGGTCTCTGTCTCTGTTCTTGTGATTCCTGCAAATGGTTTCTCATCTGGAGAGCTCCAGTGCCTTTGCCTGCAGAGACCCAATTTGAAAAACTGTAGATTACAGTAGATCTAAGTGCATTTTTCCTGCTGTGTCATCACACTCTGATTCAGCAAATCAGAATTGCAAAAGCGGAATTTTTGGATGACAGCTCCCAGAAACCCACCCCATGCTCTGTGCTAGTCCAAGGACCCTGCATGGATGGGAAATTCTAGGAGTTGTCACTGAAAAGTAACTTCCAGGCTTAGTCTGAAATAGTTGTTTAGCTTTACATCACAATGCAAAAATTATTTAATGGCTTCTTGTGATATACTGTAAATGGAAACAACTGTTTTAACCAACTGCATTTCCAAAGGTGCTTCTGAATTCCACAAATACAAAAACAACTTGACTATTGGATTTTTTTGAAATGTTCATTTTGTCCAGTTTTTTGTTTTCCGTTGAAACCAATGAAATGAGCCCCTTAACAAGAAATAATTATGACACCATTTCTTGATAGTTATGGATGGTGTACTTGCTAAACAAAGGGAAATATTTAGTTGGAAGTGGTATCCAATAACTTGCACAGTTTCACTTCTTCCCCTCTTTTTACCCAGGGAATGTATTTTTTTAATTTATAAAATAAGTTTTATTTTCAAAAGGTGTATTCTGAATAAACACCTTTAAATGAGCTTGGGATGGCTGACAATGTAAATTTATGCTCATAATTTTTAATTTTTTTCAGCTGATATTTTTGCTCAGAACTTTGTCCCAAACTGGCGGGGGCCTGATGGGAGCTTCTTTGGATTGTTCTCCATCTTTTTCCCATCAGCCACTGGGATCTTGGCAGGAGCCAACATTTCAGGGGACCTGAAGGTAGGTGTTGCCGGCCGAAGCCACAGAGAAGAAGGGGGGGTGCACTGCCCCTTCCGACCTGAATGTTGCCTCTCTGCCCCCACCCTCCAATCTATTGAGCTTCTTCTCTGTGATCTTTCCTTGGACTTTCACACACACACACACATGACCTCTTTGAATTAGAACCCCCAATATCCTGTGAGTTACCACAGATAGTGATGGGAGAGCTTATCCTTATCTGCAACATTTCATGCCTCCAGCTCTTCTTGTTTCTCTAAAAAGACTACCATTCACAGAATCCCCCCAGGCAGTGTAGCTAGTTAAGATAATCCCTACCCCAATATTTTAGGCGGGATCTCATTTGTATCTGTACCAAACATTGTGTTTCTAGCTCTTAGTGGTTCCAAGATCTTTCAGGATGAACACACCAAACAGCTTCTGCTTTTATTTAGAAGGTTATATTGCTAATAAATGCAATGTTAGGATGTGCAAGGAATATGTCTTTTTCCTGAATTTCACTTGTTCCCTCCTTCTAGGATCCTGCTATAGCAATTCCAAAAGGGACCCTGGTGGCTATTTTCTGGACAACCATATCGTATCTGGTCCTTTCAGCTACCATTGGTAGGTTAACAGCCAGGTATTGCTTATTGCTGTTTAACATCTACGTAAGGCCTTGGCTGGGGTCATCAGGAGTTTTGGAGTCTGCTGTCATCAGTACGCTGATGACACGCAGCTCTATCTCTCCTTCTCCACCTCTGCAGTGGAAGCTGTGAGGATCCTGGACGAGTGCCTGGAGGCCGTACTGACTTGGACCGGGGCGAACAGGCTTAAGCTCAACCCCGAGAAGACAGAGGTTATGTTCTTTGGGACCTCGCCGTCTGGGTACGGTGGCCCTCTCCCCTGTCTGGGGGGAGTTTCCCTCCAGCTCGTGGAGAGGGTGCGGAATCTGGGTGTGCTCCTGGACCCGGCGCTCACCATGGAGTCCCAGGTGGCGTCGGTGACCAGGTCCGCCTATTTCCATCTCCATCAGATCGCCCAGATCCGCCCGTGCCTGGACGCGAACTCTCTGAGAACAGTGGTCCAAGCACTGGTGATCTCGAGGCTGGACTACTGTAACGCCCTCTACATGGGGTTGCCCTTGACTCTTCTCCGGCGCCTGCAGCGGGTACAGAATGCGGCGGCCAGGCTGGTGGCTGGTGTGCATCGGTATGATCACATCACCCCAGTCCTGGCCCGCCTGCATTGGTTGCCCGTTGCAGCCCGGATTAGATTCAAGGTCTTGGTTTTAGTTTATAAAACCCTCCATGGCCTGGGACCGGTTTACCTGGCAGAGCGTATCGCTCAGCGATCAACCTCGGCCCGTCCTGTTCGGCAGGCGCGAGCGCACTTGCTTCGGGTCACCACTCCTCGCGAAGCCCGGAAGACGAGTACTCGGACCCGGGCTTTCTCGGTGGCGGCCCCTAGCCTTTGGAATTCCATCCCCACTGAAGTGCGCTCTGCAGAGTCCCTGCTGGCCTTCCGGAAGGCTCTAAAGACCCACCTTTTCCGGGAGGCCTTTGGTGATTCTTAACTCAGTTCATTTTTTTTTCTCAATCCGCCATCATCACATTTTTGCTTGCATATTTTTAACTGATAGTTTTAGAGGTGCCATTTGATTTGATTTGATTTGACTTGATTGGATTTTATTGCTATGTTGTCTGTATTTTGTATATCTATTGTAATTCTGTGTGGCTATTTAAGCCTTTGTAAGCCGCTTAGAGTTCAGGAAGAAGATAAGCGGGGTATAAATTTAATAAATAAATAAATAAATAAATATTGGAGAAACACCATGAGAAAAGCCTTTCCTAAACTGCCCCCTGGAAGTGTTGGAATTATTCACTGGGGATGATGGAAGTTGTTGTCCAACAGGCCTATGAAAGCTGCCAGTAAAGAGGTTCAGCCAATATTTGGCCTAGGAAATACCAAAGATCACCCTTCTTACCATCCCAATAACTTTTGATGGATGGATGGACTGGTTGATTGGTTGATGGATTTATTTTCATTTGAGTCCCATCGTTCCTCTGGGGAATTCTAGGCAGGATCTACAGCTATCTTGCCATGTGATCTTTGAACTGAGAAACAGAGTTTTAGAAGACAAATTATTTGAGGTTGTCCATGGTGCTGACTCAGGTCTTGTTTTGAAACAAGGTTTTTAAAGATCCAGCCAAAGCAGTGATTTTGGGGTGGTGGGGGAAGATCACAATTTACAGGGGAAAGAGGTTTAACACTTCATGCCCTCATGCAGAAATATGTTTTTCTAAAAAAGCTGAGCAATAACAAATTTATGACTGACCAAATGCCCATACAGAGTCCATAAAATCCAAGTGTGATTTTTTTTCAGCAGAAGACATCTGTCTCAGTCACAAAGCCTTGCATCACCAGCCTAACCATTTCGAAAAGCATTCTCTTCTCTGACTACCAGTGATCTGCAACTGGAGCCTTTTTTCAGAAACTCAATTGTTTTGTGAAGAAGAAAAGACACTGCAGGCTGGATTTCTATTGTAAACTGCCCAGAGTTCCTGCTGGAAGATGGGCGCTATAGAAATAAAATAAAATAAAATAAAATAAATAAATAAATAAATAAATAAATAAATAAATAAATAAATAAATAATTTCCGGGTCCAGCTACACCGTGGTGACACAACTTGATAAGTGCTCCAGCTTATCAAGTTGAATTCCTCCAGCTAAAGGGGTCCCTAAAGGGGTAAGTTTCCCTGGAGGGGAAACGAAGAAAAGGCATCACCTGCAGACATGAAGGGGATTGGCGGTGAACATTGGTAGAAGCAGGAAAATGCCTTACCACCCATTGGGGGAAGACCAACACCATGCTGGCGAAGCCACAGCTGTCATTGCTGGACGCTATAAATAAGTGTATATATTTGGCATGTTGTGAGTAGATCTGCTCCCCCCCCCAAGTATCTACGCGAAACACTCCTTGGATTTTGATAGCTTTCTTCAAATATCAACCCGCCCCCTCTTCTGGAAGTGGCTCTTAGTGAAGAGGTGACTATATTGAAAAGACAAGTACAGAAGAAGTGTTTTATTTTCCACACTACATTATATCCTCTCTGCTTTATTGCTTTTCTTTTGAGGAAATTAGTTTATGTTTTTCTGCTCTTTGGTATGTGGTAATTGTAAGATGCAACCCTAAAGGAAATTACTTTATACTTTTTGTACTTTTGGTATCTGCTGGACTTAATGACACTGTTTTGAGAGCAGCATTGGAGAAGCTGTTTGTTAAAGAACTCTTTTTCAACCTTGAGATAATCTCATGTTTTGAAAACAAAGGCTGAAAGATAGCTATTCCTTGCCTCTTGGACTTTAATTCAGTCATCTCTTTCTGTATCCACTCCCTTTGGGAAATTAAATGGCAGAAACTATAATTACAAACAATTTTAACTTTTCATTGTGAGCCAAAAAAACAAAACAAAACCACACAATGGAAAACACAATAGATTGGGAAAATGTCTCAGAAGAAGAATTCACAAATATAATATTGTCTGGATTACAAAGAATATATCTTGGACCCAGATATCTTGGACCCAGCCTCTAAAGACAAAAAGATTTCCAATCCTGATAAAGTATCAGAAATAGAGCAGACATCAGACTCCAAGCTACAGATGACAACAGCAGGAACTATGCAAGCTAGACCTCAATACAAACTCTTGGATACCATGAAATCCCTGGGAAAAACTGAAATTAGCTTAAATTCAGAGATTATACCAGAACAGAAGGCATATCTCAACATGAACGCAAATATGACAAGAATGGTGCAGGCTAAGCCCTGAGATGTGCCAAGTCCACGGAATATGATAGGCACATCTGTTTTACTTAATATGGGTGCCAAAAAGAGGAACATTTGGAACTTTTTCAGTAGCAGAGCAGTCATCAAGATTACTATCAAGATAATACAACAGCACATGAAGAAAATGGATTTGTCAAGGGAAAATAACTTGTGAAGATAAGGAGCTTAGCAGGAAAAGGAAAAATTGAAAAAAAGAATTTTTGGCTTAGTGAATGTATTACATAAAATATTTTCTTTATTCAGATTATCTAACACTACTAGATAATTGGTATGGCATGGGAAATGGGAAATGGAGATGTGAAGGCAAACTTGATATATAAATAAATGTTAATATGTTAGATTTTTAAAAGAATAGTGGCAGTTAGGCATAGGCAAGAACTTCTATGCATAAAATGAAACATATGGAACAGGGGGTACTGTAGCTCTTTTATAATAGCCCATCAAGTATTAACTTGAATTAGAGATGACTAGAGATGCTTGCTGAAGTTAGGCACTCATTGGAAGAATAGGTAATTATACTGTGGATGATATATAGAAGATATATATTTAGCCAAATATATCCTAAATTGCTTAGTATTGAAGAGCTAAACAGTGAGATTGAATAGATTGTTGATATTAGACAGGCTATATTTGTTGTATTAAAAACAGATGTAAGTAAAGATAAATAGAATATGGATAGGATAGTAAGGAAACTAAATATGAAAGTATGCTTATTCAAGCTGGGAAGGGAGATATGAATTATGCTGGGCTCAAATGTTGGGAATTTGAAGGACAAAGGGCACTCATGAGGATGAGGATGTACACATATTAGACAGAGAAGAGAGGTGGTTTGAGAGAGGAGTAAGGGGAGCCATTCATGTGAGCATTGAAAACCCCTCCCTCAACATAGTCTATCTGCTACTTATCAGGCTGTGCTTTCCAACGAACCCAGACAAATCAAAAAGCCTTCACCACCAAGGCCATAGCTAACAACCCATTCTTGATAAGTTTAAGCACCTTAGGCTGTTGTTCACCTTAAGGCTATGGATACTATTGTCTCCCTTAACGAGCTTATTCAGGCCATTGTTCATTTTATGAGCCTAATTCAGACCACGGTGACAAGAGGTCAAAGCTGACTATAAGATGGAGGACTCACACTAGCTGTATTCAGACTGATGAAGCTGTTTGGATGAGCAGCAAAACGTTTCTATCTCTCAAAAAGAAGTCCAGTAGCCATGACTCAACTTCCAGATAAACTCACCTGGATGACTGAGACTCTTCACAGACATGTTGGGAAAAACTATGAATGAATTGGTAAAAAGACAGGAGACAAGCAATATATTTGTTTTATGTAATTTAATGTAGAAAATAAAGCGAAATGTATCATTTAAAAAACTGCAAGCTGGTTGGGGTACACCCATGGGGCCACAACTAGTTCCCGCACTGGAATTTGTCCACCTCTGTTTTAGCAGGAGCTGGTTCCAGGCATAATTAAGACCTTAAGGTGGCACAAAGTACCAGTATGCAGTCAGAGGAGCGAGTTGCTCCATGGTGCATGTTCGAAACACAAACAAAGAAGTCAAAAATTACCCTAAACTGTCCATCCTTAGGTTCATGTGTGATCCGGGATGCATCTGGGAATGTAAATGACACCATTCCTATAGCTTCAGCTGACTGTGAAGGCATCGCTTGTCACTATGGCTGGAACTTCACGGAGTGCGCTCAGAGTCACAGCTGTCACTACGGGCTCATCAACTATTACCAGGTATCATCTTGACTGTTCTGGAGAAGAATTAGCATCTCATTTGCCTTTCCTTGACCTGTTGGAAGATCTGCTCATGAGTTTGACTGTGGGGATGATTCTGAGGCCAGCGACACCCTCTCCCTTAAAGCGATTTTAGCCTCACACCTCAGTGGAACTGGAGCTGATCTCCTGGGGCCGTCATGGGCAAGTGTTGTCCATGGCCAACAGTGCGACAGGCATGTACGTGCCCGGGTCTGTGCTGCTGATGGTTCTTCTGTTCCTATGGCTGAATCAAAGGCCTTGATTCAGAACATGTGTTTGTCCCTAGCCTCATCCTCTCAGACCATTTATGAGTGGGCATTCCCATTGAGCCGGCCCTAGCATGAGGGAGGGTGAAGCAGCTGCTCACGTGGCAGATGCTGGGGATGGAGAATTCAGCCCGCATTGTACAACCTAAGGTAACAATTTTGCTCCAGTAAAGCAAGAGGTAGCCAACCTGGAAGCAAGACTCAACTCCAAAATCTGCTCAGCTTCAGTAAATCGAAAAGTGGGAGGAGATATTTTGCTTTGTCATCTCCCTCAGGCAGTAAGATGTCTGGAGCCACCCATGTGTGATTTTTGCTCATTCCCAGTGGAAAAGGTGAAGTGCTAGTACAGTGGTGCCTATTACCTTAGGGTCCCATATGTTCTCAGACTACAACTCCCATAAGCTCAACCTGCCACCACCATTGCTCAGGACTTCTGGGACAGATAGTCAGAAATCCCTGGGAACTTCTTCAATAGCACAGTTAAAGTTGCTGTTGTGGTTCAGATAAAACACAGTCATGCAACTGGATTATTATGTCACTTCTGCTGATCCAGATACCACAGGGAAAGGACTTGTGTAGAGCAGTGGATATTTCCAGGAGCATCAAGTGTGCCTTCTTTGATGGCTTATGCTTTCCCCCCAGACCATGAGCATGGTGTCTGGTTTTGCGCCACTCATCACAGCTGGGATCTTTGGAGCCACCCTCTCGTCGGCTTTGGCTTGCCTTGTTTCTGCACCCAAAGTGTTTCAGGTGAGACAGTGGTGGTGTAAAATTGCTTTGCTAATAGATGAATAGCATTTCTCATCACTGAGGTACGTCAGCAGCAGGGTACTTGCATCTGGAGAAAGGGTGGGTGGACTTCAAGCTGGCGAGATCTCCTCAGTTTTTTATTCCTACAACCCTGGGATCCACTAACCACGGCCCAGTGCAAAAGACCAACACTTGAAATAAAAGTAGGATCCCTGTTTGGCATGCCAGAACCATTGGGAGATCGCGCTCTTCCTTCAACGTACAAATCTGATTTTAGTGTCCCAAGCTTTCTTCATGTGAGCAACAACATAGTTTAGGGGATAAAACAAACAATGTTTGTTTTATGTTTGATATCATGTTTGACATTATGTTTCCTATATTTATCCTAAAACTTTGTAAACCGACCAGAGTGGCACTTGTGCTAGATAGTGCAGTATAGAAATCAAATCAAATCAAATCAAATTAAAAATAAATAAATATTTTGCCGATGCCAAGTGTTGAGTATTAGAAATCTAGGCTGATCACCTGCAAATCACTAAGGGCGCTTTTACATGACCCCTAAAATCCGAGGCAAATCGCTCCCAGATCCGGAGCTTAAAATTGTTTTCCCACCAGCTCCGTAGTTTTAAAAAAATTAAGTGCGACCATGCCCCCTGGAAGCTAGTCCCAGCACACTTTTCAAGTACCTGCTCTCCGGAGGTGAAAAATTTCTGATGCGGGTGTAAAGCAGTGAGTGCCGGGCTCCCCTGCCTTGTGTTTGTTGTTTTTTTGCCCCCGCCCCTTTAAGAGATATTAAGAGACTGGAATGCTTCCCAGAGCAGAATGAGACAGCAGAACCGAGGTGAGCCAGCATTCTTTTCTCCTTTTTTTTTCTCCCTCCCCGCACGCAGATAGGAGCCAGGGAGTGCGGAGGGGTGGGGACACAGGAAGAGCGACAAACCCCCAAGATCTCTGGTCCGAATTTAAGTGGCCAGCAGATCTTAGGGGTTGTGTAAAAGTGCCCTAAGAGATTTATGAGTTAATCCCACAGGTACCAAAAGCAATTCAGCATTTAGCATGTCAGAAAATGCTACAGCAAAAAAGGGAGTAAAAAAAGGATAAAAGAGGAAAACAAAATCCATTAGAAGCCCCAAAGAATGAAATACTGGATGCTTAAGAGATAGGACTGAGCCAAGCATATAACTTGGGTGACTCCTCCAAGCAAGTATCCTATTTATAACCTCCTTGATGACAAAAATTAAAGTATCTAACTGAAGGGCCCCCAATGAGTATCTTAACCACTAGGAAAGGTGATGATAACCTCTGGGCATTTTAATGTATGCAGTGTTCTCGTTTTCCAATAGTGCCTTTGCAAGGATCAACTCTACCCTGTCATTGGCTTTTTCGGGAAGGGGTACGGAAAGAATAACGAACCCATCAGGGGTTACGTGCTAACGTATTTTATTGCAGTCGGCTTCATTCTTATTGGTAAGAACTTTGGGACCAATAAAACATTGAAATGCATTTATTTATTTATTTATTTGATATCTTACCTTTCTCCCAAAAAAATTAGACCCAAGCATCTCATTCAGTTTTGAGTAGGTTGAATAACTGTGAGGTCTGGAGTTCTGTATTAAGACCCCATGTTTTCCTGTTGTGGCCCCATGCTGAGAAATAATAAATCACAGTAAATTAATAATTTAACAACGTTAAATTGCTTATTTGATTTTTCAAAGAAGGATCTGTGTTAGTCTGTGCAAAAAAATCTGAAGAAACAGACTTCATCAAGGAAGGTTTATATTAAAATATAGCAGTTGGTCTTTAAGGTACCACAATGTTTGTGTCTGTTGTTGTTGATGATGATGATGATGATGATGACGACGATGATGATGATGATGATGATGATGTACCTGATTCTGTGCTTTGTACAATGTGCACAGTTTATCTAATGGCCGTCCTCTTTTCACAACCCCTGCAGCGGAGCTGAATGCGATCGCCCCCATTATCTCCAACTTCTTCCTGTGCTCCTATGCACTGATCAATTTCAGCTGCTTCCATGCATCCATCACCAACTCGCCAGGTGGGGAACTCACGTCAGAGAGCTTGGCAACAAAGAAGATGCCCAACATGAAGGCATAATTTATTTTATGAGAAAAGAAGGAGTCCTAGAAGGTCCCATGTGCTCCATGAAACAGGAGCATAGCCTTTCAGATGGATATAAATCCAGGGTGGGGCTGTGGGTGTGGGTGTGGCTTTTTTTGTTTGTTTAGTTTAGTTTTAACCATGGCATATTTGGGAAGAGTGCAGTGTTAAGCCAATGATTCTGGAGAGAACTGGAGTGACCTGAGAGCTATGGTGTGGCTCCTAAAGCCCAGACCACTCGAGATAAAGTCATTTTTGCCTGCAAACAGAAAGATCAATATCAATGTTGGAAGTGACTCTTTTATAACCTTGTAAAAAAGAGGTACTACCTGAGCTAATCTTCATGTGTACTTGATTTTATCTTATATATTAATTCTCATCCCCTACATTCACTGGAGCTTTACATTAGTGCAATGGGGCCATGCTAGATTCCACAAACAAATATTTCTGCAGGTGAGTGGTAAGGATTTCTACTCATTCAGAATTTACCTGAAAGTCTCTCCCTGTGTCACATGCTTTCTCTCCCCCGCCCCAATTTGTTCTTCTCCTGCTTCCTGCCCCTTTGAGAAGCTGCTCCAGCACCAGGGGTCCTGCAAGGGGAGGGGGGCTGCCACTTTCAACACTTCCCAAAATCAACCCGTAGCTGGATGCAGCTGATATTATGCTGCTCTCTTCTGAACAGGTTGGAGGCCTTCGTTCAGGTATTACAGCAAATGGGCTGCTCTCTTCGGGGCGGTGGTATCTGTCATCATCATGTTTCTGCTCACCTGGTGGGCTGCCCTTATCGCCATTGGAATTGTGGTTTTCCTGCTGGCCTATGTTCTCTACAAAAAGCCAGGTACGTAACCAGCACCAGCGAGACCACAGCTTTTCTTTTGGGGAAGAATGAAAGCAGACCCCTCTACCGGGAACTGCAGGATTGCTACAGGAAGGTGGGCCACATGCTGGGGCCATCTTGTGGCCTAGGGCTCATTTCTCACTCCAGCAACCCAGCTGGCTATTGCCCCATGTTCCAACACCCTTCACTATGCCAGTTATGAGCTGTAAAGCCCCTCAACCTAGAATTGGCCCCTATGAGCCTTCCAGAGCTAATGGCTTTCAGGGAAAGGCATTCTCTGAGTCCATCACCCTTGCACAACTATTTGGTAAATGCATCAGAAAGAACTTTCTTGATGGCTGTTCCCAACCCAGGTACCTCCTTTTCAATGGAGGTTAGACTGCTTCCCCTCCTGCCATTCACATAGCATTGGAACTAGAAACCAATTAAAATCTTTTGGGGGAGGTCCTGTGAGCAGGGAACGTGTGTCATTCCTGTTTAATCCAACAGGAGCTGTCATTCAACAAGATGGCAGATCTGACCCTAGTGGGCTCTTTCTTTCTTTCCAGTGGTGAACTGGGGGTCTTCAGTACAAGCTGGTTCCTACAACATGGCCCTCAACTATTCCGTTGGCCTCAACGAGGTGGATGATCACATTAAGAATTACAGGTAAGGAAGGGTAAAGTGGTGGCTGACAATGGGAAGGAATATCAAGCTGGATCTCTCTTTTGTACCTGATGCTTGATTGTGTTGTTAACTGCCCTAAATAAATAAAGTGTGGTGCAGATGGCACCCATTCCTTGAGGGGTGGAAAGAGCTTGTGAAACAAGGGCCAGCAAAGAGTGGCCTCCCAGGCTTGGCTGGATTTCCACCTTTCCCCTCCACCGGCAATGCAGACAAAACCTGATGGGGATCTGAGTCCTGCAACCTAGACACTGGACAACAATTTTATTAATACAACACTCCTCTCTGATGGAGTGGTCTAGGAAAATGACTGTGAAGATTCTTAGTCATCCAATAACTTTGTCAGTCTGAGGTAAATGGGTAGAAGAGCTCCAATTTATCCTCCACATTTGCCCTGGTTTGAATCGAGGCTCATTAGATGGCCTTTGGCCAGAGGTGTCTGACGGTTGGATGCCATCTAAAGTCCAGTTGCCGTGACTCAACTTTTGGAGTGGTCTGGGAGGGACTAATTGGGCCAGAGTCTCCTTCAGAGATGAGAGCTGAAAGGGCAATGCATTGGTTGAAATGCATTGATTCAAACCCAGGCTTTCCTGGTCATGATATGACTCTGTGTCACAATGGCTGCTGAAAGGCTTTTGGAGTTAATAGCCATTTGTAATAGCCATTTGCATGTTTGTCTGTTACTTTTGCATTCTAGCTTTGAGGAATGTCCAAAGTTTGGTTAAAAAGCATATGTTTTGCATATTATCATGAAACTCATTAGGGAAAGTCATTTGCCTTAAGCCCTGGAAAGTTGGGGTGACAATGACCCAACAGAAGACAATTTCCTCTGAGTTCCTTGGTGTACGGGCTTATTCCACAACACCCCTGTGAAAGCTACAAAATCAGGGCTAACCTAAGATGTGCTGGTACTTGGCAGAAATGACATAGGCACCTCAGCCCCACAACTCACCAGGGATTATTTTTATCTATATGCCACTGTAACAAATGGGAGCTTCCACAGACCATCAGAGCACACATGCAGAGTTCCCACTGTTTGCAATGGTGTAAGCATGAGGGAAGTGACCTGCAGGGTGTGGCCTATTGGTTGTGGTCTCTTGTGCCTTCTGAGCCACTGCCCTTACGGTCACCCAGCCTTCGGCATGTACAGAGCCTTCTGCCTCAGCTTACCTTATGGCAGGGCCAGCTCTATCCATGATATAGGGACTAACCTCTGCTTCCTTTTCAGGCCCCAATGTTTAGTCCTGACTGGTCCTCCCAATTTCCGCCCGGCGCTGGTGGACTTTGTGGGCACCTTCACCAAAAACTTGAGCTTGATGATTTGTGGGAATGTGTTGATTGTGAGTATTTATTGCAACAAGATAATCAGCAATGGCATTTTGATGAACATTGGACTTATTTGCTTAATGATTAAATCTCTGCCTTTGGCTCCAGATTTCTCCATAATGATCTAGAAAAGATTGTATACTAAGGAATTCTAGAGGATTCTAGACTAGGGAACCATTTTCTGCCTCAAGGACTCCATTTCATTGGGGATAACATGGCAAGGAGAAAGTTCTGATGGTTGCTGGGGCCATAGCCAATGAGAGCCTAAGATTCCGTTTTGACAGGGGCTGTAAATCCACACTGGGTGTCTGTCTGAACTTTACAGAAGCTATCCAAAGTGCTGAACCTTGTCTGCAAAATGCATCCAGCACCTAGGATAGCTCTCAAAGTTGTTTGAGGAGGATGGAGGATGCAAACAAGGAAAACAAGGCTTGGGGTTTGCATGAAGCAAGCTAAAGTGAGAGCCTTAAAATGTTGAGGTTTTGGATGAGGATTCTCAGAATTCGCCAGCCAACCTGCCTTATTGTAATCAAAAGCAAAGCAGTCAACCATCTCTTCATGATGAGAGGACAGGGAGAGATGTTAGAATAATACAGAGTTGGTGCTTCTCAGTTACTCCCAAGTGGCCCTGAAACCATCAGGCGTGAAGATGAAGGATCTCTCTGGTACTGGTGTCCAACCTCACTGGAATAATTTCTGGCTAATTAAACCACAGTGATGGGGAAGAATGGCTTCCAGCTGTGGTTTAATTGCCAAGAAGGAGCTCAGAGGCTGCTTTTGAAAGTGGGACCCATTCATCATGAAGTGACATTCTGTTTCAAAAACTCTGCTATTCAGAGTATAAAGTTAGTTGACTTTCTTTTCTTTTCTTTCTTTCTTTCTTTCTTTCTTTCTTTCTTTCTTTCTTTCTTTCTTTCTTTCTTTTTCTTT
>JAHTLZ010000065.1:566021-578082 GCA_023846285.1 Phrynocephalus versicolor
GGATGGATGGATGGATGGATGGATGGATGGATGGATGGATGGATGGACAGAGAGACAGATGGACGGATGGATAGATAGATAGATGGCTACCTGGACAGACAGACAGACAGACAACTGCCTGGGTCTACAACTCCTATGAATCTCGGAGGACAGCCAAGACAGTATGCCATTTGGGCTTGAATGGACCCATTGGTACTACAGTTGCCTCTCCACCCACAGTCTCTCTCAGCACAGACACTGCTTTTAATTCATACCCAATCTCCACTGCTTTCCTCTTCTCTTCTTTTTCCCCCCCAGAACTCTGCCGATCGGCCGAAAGGGGCGATGTCCCAGTAGCCTTTATATGGCCTGGCTAGAAACCCTTTCACAGGATCTGAGGCCTCCAGTCATCCTGACCAGAGGAAACCAGGAAAGTGTGTTGACCTTTTATTGCCAGTGATTTTTGGAGGGTTTTCCTCCAATGCAGGGGATCTTCTCTTTATGGGCTGAGCTCTCCTGACATCCCCTCTGAGCCAGCAGAAGCAAACAATACAAGACTGGTCATAGAAAACATTCTGCAAATGCTCAAGTCATGCTGTTGGCACTGTCTACATGGTATAGGCCTGTGTTGGGGAACCTATGGCACGGGTGTCAGAGGTGGCCCTCGGAGCCCTTTCTGTGGGCACCCGACATTGCCCCTTCACAGCCACCTGTATTAAAGTTAAATTGATGTACTGGCACTTTGTGAAAAATTGGTGGGTTTTGAATTGTAGTTTGAGCACTCAGTCTCTAAAAGGTTCGCCATCACTGGTATAGGGCATCTGATGAAGAATTTGAGGCATGGGGTTTTCTCAGCCCAGCCCAGAGCTGCCGAGGACTGTAGGTGATTCTCTAAGAATATTGCTGAACCTTCAAGTCTTCCAAGATGGCCTGGAAAGACTACGAATGCATGTAAGATCAAACAAAAACCTGCAGCAAAGCTTCAAGTTACTTAATTGCAAGTAAAATAGTTACCTGTAACTGATTAGTTTTAGGTAACAAGTCATGTTATGGATACTTACAATAAACACAATGTGAGAAGCAGTCACAGCAGGTCTCCAGATTAATGTTTCTTTGGTGTTATGTGACGACGTATGCTGCCTCTGACTAAATCTCCAAAATGTCCCAGCCTCAACTGCCCTGCTCAACTCTTGCAAACCTAACTCTGTGGCTTCCGTTAGGGAGTTGATCCATCTCATTTT
This sequence comes from Phrynocephalus versicolor, assembly GCA_023846285.1. Classification (NCBI taxonomy): domain Eukaryota; kingdom Metazoa; phylum Chordata; class Lepidosauria; order Squamata; family Agamidae; genus Phrynocephalus; species Phrynocephalus versicolor. The sequence goes on from JAHTLZ010000065.1 coordinate 567,242, forward strand.
TTTTTGGTCTTCCTCTTTTCCCGCGGCCTTCAACTTTTCTTTCTGCCTAATGTTTCTACTCTCTTTTGAAGGAGAATTTTAAAGGGCATTTTAGAGCCTTTTCTAGGTGCAATGTCAAAACTGGCCATTAGCAGGAGCTAGAGAATATTTTCCATTTTGCTTATAAGGGCAACACATCACACTAGAAACAAACAACTCTAGGAATTACTCTAGTGAATTGGACAGTGGCAATAAGAAAGATGAATCAGCTATCAAAAAGTGTGATAATAAGTAACACAAGAAGTAACTTATTTTTTAAAAAAGAAACATTCCAAGCAGTGGTCTGCTGTACCAAATCAAGGTTGGTGCCTTTCTTGATAGGCTCATTCTCTAAGAGTTGTATGGCAGCTTTGCTGCAACCTGGGTCTCCCTACACTGAGAATAATTTATCTCTTGAATTTATTCCCTACAAATGAGTGAGAATTTTACTCAGTTCATTTTGTGGTAATCACTTACTCCCACTCCCCCAATGCCCAAATTTCTTTGTAAATGGGAAGGAAAGAACACAAGGGAGGACATTAAACTAACTAATTTTTTCACCCTTATGTGGAGCCCAAAATTTTCTGTGCACAATGGATGGAGTTGTGGGCCCATAGATCTGCTTCATCGGGGATATTCCCACAAAATGATAGACCACAATTGATTTGTGACAACAACAGCTGGATGTTTAAGCCAAAACCCAGAAATACTTAGCCACAAAATAATCAAGGTACCATTTATGGTAATGCTGTTAGGTAATGAAGATAAGAATCTTGTAAATAATGCAACAAATACTTCCAAAGTTACACTTCGGGTTTAAGAAATAATATTTTGGAAGTACTTTGAAAAGACCGTTTGAGAAAAATTTCAAGCTTTAATTCTTTCTTTCATCTATCTGAAATGGCAAGGGAAGTGTTTTACATTGTATTTTATGTTATAAAAATATTCATTAACCTGCAGTATCACATTTGACCACTAGAGGGGTGAGGGAATATTGCCTCAGATTTTTCTGGAATAACTGTAATCCCAGTGTAACATGATACTGGTCAAAAGGTTAGAATAGGGTTCTTGTGAGGGTTATGTGATGAGGTACAGAATCAGCTTCTTGGAGAAATGGTGATATGAAATTATTACAATGTTTAATTAATGCAGATTAGGAAAGCAGGTGTGCTGGCATGCTTATAACTGAAGTCAGTGTGTTTATTTCTGATCTTCCACTTATGATCCTAACTGGATGGAAGATGAGAACGTCCAGAAAGATCTTCAGGAGATACTGGTAGGGAGAGATAAGGCCCTTGTGACAGACAAGTTCTGTAGAGATTGTAGGGATGACAACTACAGTTTTGCAGGGGTTGGTGAATCTGTTCTGGTTTTCAGTCCAAACTTTAAAGCACTGGTCTGATTTGGGAGATAGGGTTCAGCACCACAGAAAGCTCCTGTAAAGTAAACCCAGAGAAGATCCTGAAATCCCCACTTAAGCACAATGCAGGACTTCCAGTTTGCTTTTTGGACCTACGTTTAAGAACTTTTCCTTCTCCTCAATGATCTTGGGCTTTCACATGGAACATGGGGTTCTGGGGTGCTTGGCCATCTGGAAATTCTTATTTTCTGCCATATGGCTCTTGTGTCGACACAGTTGTTTCCTAAAAATGACAAAAGATAAACCCCAAAACTCTCCTTCAGGATATGGGAATTATGGTCCTTTCCTGCAACAGCTGTAGTTCATGGCAGAAATCCAGAGCCTGCAATCACTCAAGGAGTTAAGTTGTAAAGTCTTGGCTGCAAAATGATGTATGGCTGCAGGGCAACATGTGGAACCAGCTAGAGAAAGAGGAGTATCTGGAGGAAACATGTGCGTACAGCCAGAGACAGTGGCAGATGGACCATGGCAGGCGGGGGGTGGTGCCACTCATACACTGCCCCACACCACAGACAGGGGCAGAAGCTTCTTGCCCTCTGTTCATGAACAGGTCTCTCTCTCTCTCTCTCTCTCTGTGTGTGTGTGTGTGTTTCTCTTTGCAATCCCCCACCCACTCAACCAAGAAAAGAAGTACTAAAGGTTGGACCTGGAACAAAATGTTGCCGTGTGGGGTTTCAGCCAGCCATGCCCACTTTCAAGATGCTCCATGCCACTCCGTGCCTATTGGGAAGGACGAGTCTTCATTGGCTTGTTCTGGAGGGCCATGGCCCCACTTCCCTCAACATCCTGTGCCCTTAAAACCACTGAAAACTTACTGGATGGAGACACCCCGTATCTTATCAGTTTCCTGCTCTAAACACCCTTCCCCCTGATGAAGCTGCTTTGGGTCCTGTCCATCGTCCTTCTGTTTATGATAAGATTCAAACTAGAGCCATCACTGTGACCATTATTCGTGAGCCAGTTTATTGGTCCTTTAGTTTCAGTATAAGGGTGCAGTCGGGGTGCTACCACCTAAATCAGTGTTTCCTAACCTTGGGTCCCCCAGGTGTTCCCACAGTAAAACTCCAAGATGCCTTCACCATCAGCTGTGGGGGCCAGGATTTCTGGGAGTTGTAGTCCAAGAACGCCTGGGGGATCCAAGGTTGGGAGCCACTGACCCAAATGGACCTATTGAGAAACATCATTAGAGTGTGCAAAAAAGTGTCTCTCCCCCCCCGCCGGCCCCCCATGGGGAGTCATGTGTACTTATGCTCTCTAAGATGCTTTGTTTGGGTTTGTTCTTAGGCATACTGTGTAGATTGTTTCAGGATTGCATCAGCCGTTTCCACTGAAAAACAAAAAGAAAAACCCACTTCTTTTCTTGATCAAAGTGAAACAAGCACCTGTTCATACAAGGAAAGAATACAAATAATTCTTACATAAGTTACCAGGAAAACATGTGTCTACAACAGATAAACTGGCACTGCCAGATAGCAAAGATAGCACTGCCAGATTTCAAAGCTCTCCTAAAGGCTGGCAACAACTTGGCCAGCCTTAGCTTCCGGCAGCAGTCTGTTCCAAAGTGCCAGGGCGGCCACTGAGAAGGCCCAGCTCTGGATAGAAACCCTGCAAGCCTCCCTCAGAGTGGCAACCCGGAGGGAAAGGGAGAGCAAATCTCTGGTTGGTTGGGACAAAGCTAACCTCTGGGAGATCCGTTCTATCAGATAGTCAGGTCCCAAGCCATGGAGGGTTTTGTAAACCAAAACCAACCCCTTGAACCTTCTTTGGGAGGCAACGGGTAGCCAATGCAGATGAGCCAGGATGGGGGTGATGTGGTCAAATCTGCCAGCTCCAGCCACCAGCCTAGCCGCCGCATTCTGCACCCACTGCAAATGCTGAACAAAGGTCAAGGGGAGCCCCACATAGAGAGTGTCACAGTAGTCAATCCTCGAGATCACCAGTGCCTACACAACTGTCCTGAGGGAATTCCCATCTAGGTACAGGCAGATCTGGGCGATAAGCCTCAGTTGGCAGAAAGCTGCCCTGGAAACACCTTCCTTTCACTGTTTCTGCTCTCTTCCTAGTGTCTTCTGGTTGCAATCCACATCAGATGTGTATGTACATCTGTAAGGCAAGTTCAGGTCTAACATGTAGCTGGGACTAAAGCTTGCTCCCATTTTAGAGGGATGATTGGTCACTTTGTTTTCCCAGCCTCCCCCCCTTCACATGCCTGTCCTTGCCAGCTTTGACTCCACTCTATGCCTTGTGGGGTTTTCTTAGTAGATATCTGCCCTAAGCAAATCTGATCTCATCTGATTTTGGAAGCTAAGCAGAGTCGGCCCTGGCTAGTACTTGGATGGGAGACCACCAGGGAATACCAGGGGCTGTAGGCGCCTGGAGTAGGAACTGGCAAGTCACTCTAGGATTCCTGCCAAGGAAAAACTCCATGGACATGGGGTCACAAAGAGTCGGTCGCAACTGTAACTACACAACACAACACATTTCCATACAATTACTGTGTTCTTATGTCCAGTATGTGTTTAAATCTTTTCCTTTCAGAAGCAAGGAGGAGTGAGGAGGAGGGGTTTCAGAGCCCTTTACAAATTTCTGGGAACACTGGGTGCAACTCAAAAAACAAAACAAAAAAAAACTCAAAAAAAAGAAAAGAAAACAAGGAATTTTTAAAAAATATTTATATAAAAAGAGAAGAGGAGAAAGGTAGATACCTTAATAAATTAACAATATTGAGTTATAAGTAACTCACCTTATTTAGTCAAGATGGAGGGACAGGGGGCAGATGTAGTTACTTGTATCATCTGCGGCATGTTTTTTTTTTTGCCAAAACAACTGCCAGCTTACACATGCTCAAAGTGCAAGCTAGTAGCCCTCTTAGAGGACAAGGTCAGGCAGCTGGAGGCCTGTGTTTCTAATCTTCGCAAGGTTAGGGAACAGGAGGGTTTTTTGCAAGAAGCAGATAAAAACTTTGCCAACACAGGGGACAGGGGTAATCTCAATCAGGACGAGGGCATTTCACAAATACAGGAGACAGACACTTGGAAGAATGTCACAGTCAGAAAGGGAAGAACTAGGAAACAGACAGGAAGTTTACATTGCAAAATAGATTCCAACCTCTCTCCCTTATCAGCCAGGAGAAGGAACTGCACCAAGAGCAGCCTCAAGACCTTGCACAAAGGAATCTGAATCCAACAGCGCACCAGGGGGCATCTACCAAGCCTCGGAGGAGGTGGGTGGTGGTGGTTGGGGATTCCTTGCTTAGAGGAACAGAAGTGGTTATCCGCAGACCGGACAAAATGAACAAGGAGGTCTGCTGTCTCCCTGGAGCCAAGATTCAGGATGTAACTGAGAGACTGACAAGACTCATCAAACCCTCTGATTCTAACCCCTTTCTCTTGGTCCATGTAGGAACTAATGATACTTCCAAACGCAGCTTTCAGGATATTACTAAAGTGTATGAAGAGAAGGGTAGGAAGCTGCAGGACCTGGGTGGAGAGGTGGTAATCTCATCTCTCCCTGTAGAAGGACGTGGCCAACAAAGGCAAAGAACAATAGTGGAAGTGAACAATTGGCTTCGGAGATGGCGCCAGCAGGAATGATTCGAATTCTTGGACCATGGTTTGCTTTTTCATTCAGATGGGATATTGGGCCAGGATGGAGTGCACCTCACCAATGCTGGTAGGAATCTTTTTGCCAAGAGGATTGCATATTTAATCAGGAGAGCTTTAAACTGAGATTGCAGGGGGAGGGAGAAAATTCTCTTAACGGTAGAGATCCAGAAGGGGTTGTGGAGACTAGCCCAAATGTTGCAATAGGAGCAGGACAAGAAGTAGTGCAGACCATCAGTGCGAGGAAAAACAGGTTAAGCAAAGGACATATAAGAAGCACACGCAGCCTCAAATGTCTCTACACCAATGCACAGAGCATGGGGAACAAACAAGAGGAGTGGAACTCCTAATGGCTGTGATTCCATGGACCGACACACTGAAAGAGAAGGGAGTCCAAGATGGATGGGAGTTCCTTAAAAGCGAGACATTAAAGGCACAATTTAAAACTGTTCCAACAAGAAGAAAATATAGGAGAGGTCTAAAGAAACTGCAATGGTTTACTAAAGAACTTTCAACTCAGCTAACTATAAAGAAAAACAAGTACAAGGGATGGAAAAATGGGAAATGCACCAAAAAGGAATATAAGCAAACAGGTAATATATGCAGGGGGGTGGTAAAAAAAGCTAAAGCGCAAAATGAACTTAGACTTGCCAGAGACATTAAAGATAATAAAAAGGGTTTCTTTAGTTATGTCTGCAGCAAAAGGAAAAATAAGGAAATGATAGGCTCTCTGTGTGGCGGTAACAACCAGTTACTAACAGGGGACAAGGAAAAGGCAGAACTACTCAACACCTTCTTTGCCTCTGTTTTCTCCAAAAAGGAAGAAAGAGATCCACTGGGACAAATACTAGATGAGGTAGGATGGTAATTGCAACATAAAATAGGTAGAGAGCTGGTAAAGGAACACCTGGAAACATTAAATGAATTTAAGTCTCCTGGGACAGATGAATTACACCCAAGGATATTAAAAGAACTGGCTGAAGTAATTTCAGAACCATTGGCAATAATCTTTGAGAAGTCCTGGAGAACAGGGGAAGTCCCCATTGACTGGAGGAGGGCTAATGTTGTCCCCATCTTCAAAAAGGGGAAAGAAGAGGACCCAAATAATTACCGCCCAGTCAGCTTGACTTCAATTCCTGGAAAGATCCTAGAGCAGATTATTAAACAGGCAGTCTGTAATTATTTAACAAACAATGCTGTCATTATAAGAAGTCAACACGGGTTTCTTAAAAACAAGTCATGCCATACTAATTTGATCTCTTTCTTTGATAGAATTACAGGCCTGGTGGATGAGGGGAATGCTGTGGATATTGTTTATCTGGACTTTAGTAAGGCCTTTGATAAGGTTCCTCATGGCATTCTTGCTAAGAAGTTAGTAGAAAGTGGGATAGATAGTGCTACTGTTAGGTGGATTTGTAATTGGTTGACTAATCTCACCCAAAGGGTGACCATAAATGGCCTCTCTTTAGCTTGGAGAGACGTGACCAGTGGGGTGCCCCAGGGTTCTGTTCTGGGTCCAGTGCTGTTCAATATCTTTATTAATGACTTGGAGGAAGGAATAGAGAGTATGCTAATTAAATTTGCAGATGATACCAAATTGGGAGGGGCTGCTAATTCCCTAGAGAATAGGATGAAAATCCAAAAAGACCTTGACAGACTAGAGTGCTGGACCAAAGCTAACGGAATGGATTTCAACAGAGGGAAATGTAGGGTACTACATTTAGGTAAAAAAAAAAATGAATTGCACAAATATAAGATACTTGGCTGGAGGATAGTACCTGTGAAAGCGATCTGGGAGTCTTGGTGGACCACAAATTGAACATGACTCAGCAGTATGATGCGGCGGCCAGGAAAGCCAATGCGATTCTTGGTTGCATCAACAGAACCATAGTGTCTAGATCAAGGGAAGTGATAGTACCACTCTATTCTGCTCTTGTCAGACCCCACCTGGAGTACTGTGCCCAGTTCTGTGCACCTCAATTTTAAAAGGATGTTGACAACCTCAAACGGGTGCAGAGGAGGGCTACCAGGATGGTTGAGGGTCTGGAGGAAATGTCTTATGAGGAATGGCTTAGGAAACTGGGAATGTTTAGCCTTTCAAAAAGAATGCTGAGGGGGGATATGATAGCTATGTTTAAATATTTGAAAGGATGTCATGTTGAAGAGGCAACAGGTTTGTTTTCCATGGCTTCAGAGACTAGGACTCGGGGCAATGGTTTCAAACTACAGGAAAAGAGATTCCATTTGAACATTAGGAAGAACTTCATGACAGTTAGAGCTGTTCGGCAGTGGAATATGCTGCCGCAGAGGGTGGTTGAGTCTCCTTCTTTGGAGGTTTGATGGCCATGTGTCGGAAATATTGTGATCGAGGTTCCTGCACGGCGGGGGGTTGGACTGGATGGCCCTTGAGGTCTCTTCCAATTCTATGATTCTATGATCCTGCCTTTCCCTTTTGCCACAACGTCAACATTAGATCTGTTTCGCAAGAATTTATATTTGTGCAGAGAAAAGTTGCTCAATTTTGTCTAGGAAAGGCCATTTTATGTTAATTGTTACTTACCTGTTAGATCCTGTTCTTTTCCTGTGGGGGTCAAAGGTAGAACCAACTGTTTGTAGCTAGTTTCACCTTTTAGATATAGATGAATATCGCATCTTGTGTGCCTTAAAGAGATTTAAAAAAAAAAAAAACAAATTCCACCGAACGTAAGTGAAGTCATATTCTTTTGTTCAACTACACAGAGGGAATCTGGAAAGAACAACAAAAATAACTGATAATAGAAATGAAAACGTGCTAAAATACTCTTCCAGTTCTAGCTTTGTTAGCTTTCATTTTAATAACTTCAAATTACTGCTCTTCCCCACCCCCACCCCCCACGGTTTTGCTTCAGTTCTGACCAGTGTTCGGATCTCTGATATTTTGTTAATTTGGAAAAGAGCCTTAGGACATTCACCTGGTCAGCTGGAACATCCTTGACCCTCAGCAAGATGAGACAAGAGGCTTCACTCCTCTGACCCAAATGGCCTGCTGCATCTCTCTGCCCCTTCTTCGACTGGATCAGGAGCCAGGCTGGGCCTTTCTTGCTGCCTGGACAAGAGGCATGTGACTTTGGAAAGACACAAGGGGACTGTGCCTGTGGGTTCTGAAGCTTTGCAACCATCCAGCACGCTCGACACATCCCTACAGACCAATGCGGGACCCCTCATCATCATGTCTCCTGGCAGGAGGGGACTGGCGAGGCAGAGGGTCTTTCTCCTTCCTTCTCAAGGAGCTCTCTCTCAGGAAAAATAAACATATAAAATGCTGTGGGGTCTTATATGTTTTCTCCATTTTGCCTGACTAAGGCATATTTTCTTCTTACAAAAGCCTCTGAAGTCCAGGTGATTTGATTAACCTGATTCATTCCTGTAAAAGGACTCTGATCAAATAAAAAGGGCTCCCAATTAATACCAGTAAAAGGCAAATAGCAATCATTGGGAGAGACAACACCCCAGCCCCAAGAGCAGGGAAACAGTGAGTGGTTGGACTATAGCTCTCACAGTCTCCCATCTAGGGGATTGTGGGAGTTGTAGTCCAAAGACGTCCCTTTTCAAAGCCATCTGCTGGGAACGAAAGTGCCAGGAGACGGAAAGGATTTATGCTTTCCTCTGTTAATCCTTCAGCTCTGACTCAGTTTTGACTATCTATGAAGACGACTGGAAAATGTGTACTACAATGCCCATCGCCCTGTAGGGGAGTCCAACCAACATCTGGGAGTCTCCCCTACCAAGCAAACCAACCAACCAACCAACCCGCGGCTCCACAGAGGGTAAAGCAACTCGGGCCACTGTAACCCATAAATAACAATAATAGGACTGGATCAGCGCCACCAGCAAAGCTCCAGGCAAACCCGGGCTTGCAGTGACGGCGGCTCTTCTTTTAGCAGATTGACAGCTGTCTCGGAGGCCACGCCTCTTCCTCCTCCTCCGAACAGACTCCTCCTCCTCCGTGGCCCACCCACCCTAGGCGTCAGCTTCTGATAGGCCCGCGTCAGCCGCGGTTTTCCCCGCCCTCCCCTCGCCGCCGCCGCTGCCGCCAATCCGCGGAGGCCACCCCGCGCGAGGCCCGGAGTGGGCGGGGCCAAGAGTCTATATAAGGAGGCGCCTCTCCGGGCGCTGCCGTTCGGTTCCGGGATCGTGGTTGTCGCCGTGGTCTCTGCCCCCCCGTGCCTGTTGGGTGGCTGCGATGGCGGGCGTTCCCTCCTCCGGGAGGGTGGCCTTGGTGGTGCGGAGCCCCGCGCAGCAGCAGGAGCGGCACCGGGACCTCCTCCTGCCCGCCCGGCGCTCCTGGACCGTCGGGCGCCTCAAGGCGGAGCTCCGCCGGCGACACCCGGGCGCCCCGGTGAGGCAACCCAGCCCCTTTCCCCCATCGGGAAGAGAAGGAGGAGGAGGAGGAGGAGGAGGAGGAGGAAGAAGAAGGGGCCCTTTCTCATCCTCACCCCCCGACCCCCAGCCCCCAGCCCCGGGTTAGGAGGCCCCGAGGGAGCAGCTCCCAGCCGCGCCCAGGAGGAGGAGGAGGAGGAGCCGCCGACCACCGCCACCTCCTCCTCCCGGGCTGGGAATCCCGGAGGGAAACCTTGGGGCTTGGCTAGGGCCAGGGTGTGTGCGTGCGTGTGTGTGTATGTCTGTCTCTATTTAAATGCAGTCTTATATGCCTATATCTAGGTCTATATACTTCTAGATCTAGTTGTGACTATGCTACATGCTCTTAGGTGTTTTATGTGTGCATTGTTTTATGCATCTATAGGGGGGGGATGGTTGGAGATGTGAAATTTCTGAATATTTTGAACCCATGGGGGATGGGATTGCAAAAAATGGATGGGGAGGGAAGGAGGAGATGTTTTCCTCCTGATTTTCTTCCAATATTTTTATCCCACATTTCCTCCTTAAAAAGGACCCGAAGTGGCTTCCAAGTGGACTCTCACCCTTCTAGGGCTTTCCGTGTGAAAATTTCAAGGAGCCTTACCATAAGTCAGGCAGCCCTGAGGGAAGCAGGTAGCAGCAGTGAGGGTATCCTGTGCTTTTTGTATACTCTGGGCATGTGAGAAGGCAAGAGTTTTCAGAGGAAATATGTTTTGGCACCAAAAATATCCATATTTGAAAACTGGAAATAATTTTGGCCGCTTGTTTTTTGGTTAGTGTATGCAGCTCCCAGTGGGCCCTGAGGGCAGAAACCCAGCGCTCAAAGCCAGTGAAATTTCGCACTTGTGCAACAGAAATGCAGAGGGCATGGCAGGGTCCCTCTTGACGCCTTTCTTACTTTGCAGTGTGGAATTAAGGAGGAGGCATCCATGCTGCCCCATCCTCAGTGCAACTCCTTTTAAGAAAGCTCAAGCCCTGTCTTTTGTTCTCATCCTTCAGGAAACATTGCTTTTAAAACAGTTGGCAGTCACCTGGGGTTGGCCTTCTTTTTCTCCGCTGTCCTTCTCTTTCTTCCTGTACTACCCTCTCCTCCTACCCATGGGTTATGGGCTTCTCGGATCTTACCCTGCCTGCTTCCTTGTGCTATTCAGAATAGCATGAGCAGAAACCCTGTTCCTCCGTGTAATAAGGCAGGATTGATGTAGGCCCATTGAAGCAGCAGACTCTTCTGAGAAATTGACTCACCAAATCCCCACTCATTCAGTGGGTCTCCTTTAGCTGCTACTTACTGCACTAAGTGACAAGAATTCAGCCACTCTTTTCCTCTCCTTCTAACTTTTTGTCTTCCTTTCTTTGTGTGTAATTTAGTCTGTGGCTCCCGGCTATTCTCCAGTGATCTAAGC
>JAHTLZ010000065.1:578092-622652 GCA_023846285.1 Phrynocephalus versicolor
TTAGAACATGTGGGGTGGCATTATAGTCATCAGTATCCAATATCTTATCCAGGAGTTCATACGTATCGAGTCAAATAAGATTTGGGAATGATGACCGCGGGTGTGTGCTGATGGAACATAAAGAACTACAGTATTTCGGAAGTCATCATCTATGTCTCTCACATCTTGACTCTGTTTTATTTTCTTGGGTTTTTGTGGCCTTGTGCCAGGATGCTGGATGATGCTTGTGTCCACTGTAGGGACATCTTTTGCACAAAGGCCCAGGGCAAAATGCCGTCTCCACCGCAGCAATCCGTGTTGCATAACCAGGTGGAAGAATCTGGGCACCGTCTCCCTGTCTGCCTCTTCTGTTCTAGAAGGCTAAGCCCTTTGGAACAGGCCGTTCTGCCTCCCTGCCCTGTTGCCAAAGAGAAGAAGAAATAGAAGTCAGAGCATTCCGTGCTACTCAGCCCGGGCACTTGGTTTATTTCTCTGTTTGGGGCACTGTTGACGCCTTCTGTTTCGTTGGGATCATGCTAGGGTAAAGAGCTTTCATTTGGGATACAGTGTTAATAGTCAGAAAGCCAGTATTGAAAGAAGCTAGATTGCGAATAGCTACTGTAGCAAAAACTCCATTGCAATCATTTTTGGACCATTATTTGTAAACAAGTACTAAAATAAGTTACTGTCTTGGTCTGTTTTCAGTCTGTTTTTGTCACTTGTTTTGCAGCATAAACGAAACAGCTGGTGGAGAGACTGAATTGTTTTTGAAACTTGTTGGTGGAAAGATTTGTTTTTGAAACTTGTTTGCTGTTGACCTGAAACTCACAAAGCATTTCCCCTTGCTAGAGGTGTGAAGGACTGGGGAAAAAAAAAATGGTTGGGGGGGGGGGGGATTTCCCCCCCCCATTTTTCTCCTGAAGCATTTTTGGTTTTTTTCCTGAAAAATTGGAAAAATTAAAAAAGAAAAGAAAATATGATTATTGAATGTTTTATTTTAACATGATGAAAAAAATATTTTAAAGAGGAGGCATTCAAGTATTTTCCAAATCATTTATAAAAAAATTGCACAGTATCAGATTATTCTAATTTCTGTGCATCTAGGACATTGTTGGTGAACCTATGGCATGGGTGCCAAAGGTGGCACTCGGAGCCCTTTCTGTGGGCACCTTCACAGGTTAAATTGCTGTATTGGCACTTTGCAAAAAAAAAAAAAGTGGGTTTTGAATTGCAGTTTGTGCACTCGGTCTCTGAAAGGTTCGCCATCACTGACCTAGGACAAGCAAGTCCTAGGTTACAAATGGAACTCTCCAATGCAAGAACAATATGCATTTCTTCCGGAGGTGCTGCTATTGTCAAAAGAAAAAGAAAAAAAGGTTTCATTTTTTTTTGCATGCAGGTGGGTATGTTTGGTTATGTTCTGTCCTCTTCACTAGGCCTCAAAGCATTGGAAAAAAATACAGAGCTACAAAAATGATTCTGATTAAATTTCATGCCCATTCATTGAAACTTAGTCCCACTCTCTTCTATACATTTTTCCCCTCTTCAATTTTTTTTGTGAGAATGAGGTTTTTATTTTATTTTTATTTAATACTGTGAAGAGGAAATATGAATGGTTAATTCTGGCTTTTTAAACATTGTTTTATAGAGGGGGTTTTTTTGTTCCACAACTGTTCAGGAGATTGTTACTCCATTTGATACTTACAATTACAAAATAATAATATTTTGAAAGTAAATTATGTTTGTAATACAGTAACCCCCCACCTATCGCAGGGGTTAGAGACCCGACCTGACCTGTGATAATTGAATGCAGCTCAGGTTAGGCCTGGGGTGGGGGTAGCTGGGCCCGTCGGAGGCTCCATAAGGGTTTCCCCGCAAACCGGAAGTGACTTCCAGGTCGCTTGAAAGCACCTTTGGGGTCTCCGGGGGCCTTTCCAGGCATGTGGGAGGACTCAGAAATGCTTTTCTGTGAACCAGAAGCGGCTGGTACCTATGGAATTATATTTGAGATGTATGGACTCAAGAGTCTCAACCCCATATAGGAATTCAGTTTAAAGTTTCCAGTGCCTTACCAAAATTTCAGAAATTCCCATTTGTAATGAAGCTATAGCACGAAATGTTGTTCTTTTTTATCTTAAATAATTGTGATAAACAGATCTTTAAAAAACTAATAAGTGGCAACTGTGTGTGTGTGTGCTAACAGCTGCCAGTAACTGAGAGGTTCAAATAACATTGCAGAAATTATCGTCTTCAATGATGGCTAGGAATTGGAAAAACCAATTACATGATAAGGTTCCTAACTGATATCCATTATTTATGTGTATTGGATTTGCTAGTGTTTCCAAAGTTGCCCTGGTTTGGTCTTGTCTTAGGGCAGACTTCCTTGTAGGGTTTAGAAGTAACTGGCTGTTGTGAGCAAAAGTGCAATTGAAGGATTCAGGTTTTGGTTATGAAATTGCCACAAGAGTCCAGAAGGAGAAGAAAAATGCCCTGAGTATTTTTGACAATCAACTCTGTCTGTGTTTCTAATTCTTGGCAGCCGGGGCCCAAAACTGAATTTTAAAAAATCAATTATTTAATTGTTTTTTGATTTATTATTTGCTTGGTTTTGATTTTAACTACTGGTTATGTGTTTGTTTCTATGTAAACTGCCCAATGTACCTTTGGGAAAACTGGTATGGTATAGAAATGTAAAAATAAATAAATAAATAAATAAATAAGTAAATAAATAAGTAAATAAATAAATACCTGCTTGGTGATTGGCTGTCTAACTCATCAGTCCTGCTGACTTGGCTTATGTCAGGTGTGCCATAAATGCACAATCGGTCTCATTCCTGTTATAAGCTAGTTCCCCAGTTACTGCGCCACATCTACTATTGGAAGGAGCCACATCTTTGTATGGTTAAAGGTTTGTTTTTAAGAATTCTAATTGCTGAACCATCCATACAACATGTTAACAATGAATAGTGTTGTGAAATTCATGGAATTTTTTTAAAAACCGAAGGTAGTCAACCCATACTGTAAATCTTTGGGATTACAAAATGCATTCGACAAGCTGTGTTTGGAAAAAATTGCAAAACACTGCATGGCCTTCTAAAATCCAAGCTAGCACGCTTCAGTCAAGAGGTCCATGTTGATGCATCCATTAGAACAACAGGCTCAAAATGCATATGGTTTCTATTACCATACCTTCCTCTTCCTCTGAGGTGTCCAAATAGCAGAACCAAAGTGCAGTTGTCTGCCATGTGGTTACTTGCTTATAGAGCTGATTGAAAGAGCTCTACAGTACATGTAAGCAAACTCAGTGGAGGAAAGATGGGACATTAGTGTTCCAGGATGGATATACAATGGCCTAATATAATTAGGTGCTCCTCCCCACCCCAAATGGAGCTATCTTGAAGGCTGTCTTTTGAAAACAGATTACATTTGTAAGAAGCTGTAATGGATTCTTCTGTTCAATTTAACATACCAGATTTTGACTCCTGTTTTTTCTTCTGCTACAGTCTGAAGATGTTCAAAGGCTTATTTATTACGGGAAGCTGCTGCAAGATAATCTTACTTTGCAAGAAGTGCTTTCTGAGGTACGCAATGGCCAGGGCTGATACTGCTTTTGGGAAACATAGCAAAATGTCAGGTGAATGCAATCTACTGGATCTTTTCTTGAAGCGTTGATTTGCTTCCTATTCTTACAGCAGGAGATGGTGCATGTTCTCCACCTGGTGTGCAGTTCGAAGAATCTGACAGAAAAGCAAGAAGAGGAGGCAAAGGTATTAACAAACCTGTAGCTATGTATTCTTAGAGGCTTTCACGGCCGGGATCTGATAGCTGTTGTGAGTTTTTCGGTCTGTTTGGCTGTGTTCTGGAAGTTTTTCTTCCTGACGTTTCACCAGACTCTGTGGCCAGCATCTTCAGAGAGCAAGTTGCTCAGGGAACTAGGAGTTCTCTCTGTGCTCTGGGCTATAGAGTGAATGATACTGTGTGGTTTTAAGGTTGTGGAAAAGAGGAAACTTGTCCTACGCAGGAGGATAGGCGTTAGTCATTGTATTGTGATGGAGGGATTAAGATGTTTCACTGTAATCAGGGGTGGCAGCAATCCTTCTCTGTAGTTGATGGGAGTCGTTAGCCGTTCTGTTGTGTGAACTGATCACCAGTGCTTGCGGCTGGGAGGGAATCATTGAACTTTGATATTTTGCAAGCTGTAGTTTTCAGTCCTGGAGGCCAGCCTTTGTTGATTTTTAACTTTCTTCTTTTTGTTGTAACTGTGCTTACATTTGTGGATTTCAGTGGCTTCCCTGTGTAGTCTGACATAGTGATTGGTAGTGTTGTCCTGTACCTCTGTGCCCTGGAAGAATTTGTTTCAGGGTGTCTTCAGCTTCTGCTGATTTTTCTGGTTGTTTTAATCTGCAGTGTTTTTCATGTTCTTTGATTCTGGTCTGGATGCTGTGCTCGCAGACGCATTTGGCGGGGCCACTATGAAGTACAGGAAGCTGGACTAGATGGGCCTTTGGCCTGATCCAGCACGACTCTTCTTGTATTCTTATGTTATGTTCTTATGTGTTGTGGTCCCAATATATACCTGGCTACAATTACAGTGGAACCTTGTATAAAGGAATTCTTTCTTTCTTTCTTTCTTTATTATTTATTATTTATTTGGTTTTTTTCTATACCGCCCATTTTCCAAAAGGAACTCTGGGCGGTTTACAACAATTTGTTCCAAATGAAATTATGTTAAGCAAATTTTCCTTTATTCAAATGCCCATAGGAATGCATTGAAAATGGAGTAATCCCATTTTTATGTTGTACAGATTATCCCCATAGGCAATTATGTTAAGCAGATTTCCCCTATCTCTGTAATTGTTTATGTTGTACAGATTTTATGTGATACAAGCTGTTTGTTCTACGAGGCTCCCCTGTACAAGGAATCCAGTATATACTCCTGCAGTGGCGAGTAGGTTTCTTTTGTCCTTTGCTGGCCGTAGCATCTGTTGTATTTGTGTGGCGGGTCTCAATACTCTTTGTAGGTTGTGTTTTTTCAACACTTTGTCCATGCAGTCCGTGACTCCTTTTATGTATAGCAGAAATACTTTGTTTGTTGGGGGCTGTTTTTCTTTTTCAATTTGGTGTTGTTTTTTCGGTTTGATGGCTCTTTTGATTTCATTCTTGGAATAGCCATTTGCCTGTAGGGCCCAACTCAGGTGGTTGAGTTCAGTGTTGAGGAATTCAGCCTCACAGTTTCAGTTTGCGTGGTCTACAAGTGTTCGGATTATGCCTCTTTTTTGTCACGGGTGGTGGTTGGAATTTTTATGTTGGTACCAGTCTGTGTGGATGGTTTTCTGTAGGCCTTGTGGGGAATGGGAGTTTCCCCTCTATTTCTATTTCCATGGTGAATTGTATAATTGGGTGGATATTGTTGAGGTAGTTTAGAAATCCTTCCAGTTAATCTTCATTGTGGCTCCAAATTACGAATGCATCATCCATGTATCGGAACCAGATTGTGGGTGCAAAGGGTGCCACATCTCATGGCCATAGGCAAACAGGACCTCCAGGTAGGGCACAAGGTCTACAGAAAACCCAGCCACACAGACCGGTACCTACATAAAAATTCCAATCAGAGAAAAAAAATCTAATCAAACACCTCTAAAAGGGGCCTGGGAAATGTATAGCCATCCGTTTGTAGCTCTAGGGAATAGATAGCTGATTTTAAAAGGGTTGTGGTCACTGGAAGGATGGTTTGCTGTCCCTTGTTTATCCCTCTTGATAAAATCATCTATTGTATGTGACTAAGGGAAAAAGTGGGTTGGGTGAATAGCACTCGTCTACAAGGTCCCCCAAGGGTCCTCCATGAGTGGGAGTTAACCCTCATGCAGAGTATTAGCCTGGAGCTGGCATTCTCTCTTACCACAAACAGGCAAGTGTTCCTTCTGACACTGCTCTCCTTCACGCCATTCTCACAAGCACACCCATATTATCTTTTCCACATGCAAATGTAGTGTTTCCCTTGGGAGGACCAGACACTCCAGGCCCCTCACCTAGGAGGGGAGATGCCTTCTGCTCCTGCCTTCCTCACTTCCAGCCACTTGCTGCCCCCTCCCCTTGCTCCAATTCACTGCCCCCATACTCCTCCCCATGCGGTGGTGCCAACAGTGCGACCTGTCGGCTTGTCCTGCATTCAAAGCGGAGCCAGGCTGCTTTGTGCAGAGAGGGAAGGGAAGGCAAGGGTTTCAGGGGAGAGGCAGGGTGGCATGATGTGGAGTCGGGAAATGATGCCATGCAAGGTGCAGGAGGGGAGGCGGAAGGGGAAGGGAGAATCAGGGGTCTTGAGCAGTGCTCCAGGAAGGAGTTGCCTTTGTCCCTGCCTATTGTCATGGAAGAACACACTGCCCTTAAGAGATCCAGACTGAATGCAGGTGGCATCTTCTCTGCCTGGAGGGTATGCAAAGCCCTTCCTTGCACAACGACTGCTTAACCCCTGCACTTCATATTTGTCTTAACAGTGGGATATTATCTGTGCAAGTGTGTTCCTAAGTGCTAGCATGTAATGTCTTTCAGGATGCGGAAGCTGAGCATCGGCCGGCAGCCTTGAACCAAGATCCACCAGTGCTTCCTTCAGATCATGCTTGGAGTGAGGGAGAAAACTCCCACCACCAGCCACTTGAAGCAGAAACCATAGGCGAGAGGTAAGGATGCTGCTTGTGAAACATCCCAAGGCCCAGCTTTTGAGGTTGAGATGTCCTGTAGAGCTTGTCCTCGGGATGGGTTGCACGTGTGGAACGGCATCTCGCAGGCATCCCTGGATTGTTGTCCTGGCAGAAAATGACTGTGGGCTTTGGGGGAGAAAGAGCCCCACTAATTGTGTGTTGCTGCTGCTTCTGTGTGTGTGTGTGTGTGTGTGTGGGTGTCTCTGAGACGGAGAGTGGGTTACAGCCAGAGAGGAAATGGATGGCATTCCGGCCTCTCCCATAAGCTCTGGGCGCTTTTCAGAAGGCAGGAAGAAAGGACAGAATTTTGGGGACAAGGTTGTCTATGTCTAAAAGATAATTCCATCCCCCCTTACTAACAATGAGCTCAAGGTGTGCTGTCCATAGTTCTGTACCTTCTCACTTTTATTATTTTAACAACCTGATCAGGTAGGGCAGGCAAGCTGAATGAAAGAGACTGTGTGGGCCAAGGTTTCAAGGTTAGGTGAGGATTTGAATCCAGGGCTTGGCCAACCCATGGACCACAGCACCATACAGGGTGTTGTTTACCTGCTTCATCCTTCAGCACAGGCAGTTCTGGGTTCTGGTTTTGCAAAACCGTAGAGAAACGGTGTCACATTTTTGAAGAAGTATTTCTCCAAGAGTTTGGTTTTATTTGTCATAAGTGGATAACTAGGGAGCTCACAAAATTATAGTGTCAAGTAGAGATGGGCATGAAACAAAAAATGAAATGCTGTTTTTTCATTTTATTAGGTAACAAATTATTTTGTTATGTAACGAAATGGTAGAATGCGTTTCTTCACAAAACAAAAGGAAATGCCATCTTTTTCCTCTAGAAATGAAACAATTCATCCTAGAGGAATCAGTGGCAGGGGAGCTCAAGCTCTTCCCTGTAAGCCCCCCAAATTTGGAAAGGTTTGGGGGCCAGGGGGCCAAGTTATTAAGCTCCAAATGGAGTGCCCTTAGGTAAAAATCTTCCTAATTGAATCCGGAAACCACAGTAGCGCCCCCCCCCCCCCCACCGTGCCACCACTGCACTTCAGCTTCCAAATCCTGATTCAGTCAATCAGAAAGATTTTTTCCCTAGGGGAACCTCCTTTGGAGCTTAATAATTCAGCCCCCTGAGCCCCAAACATCTCCAAATTTCAGGGGCTTACCTAGAATTGCTTGAGGAAGCTAACCCTTCTGTTTCCATGCTGAATCATGGCAGCAATCCGTATTTTCGAGTACATAATGTTTTGTTATGTTCTTTCTGGTGTTTCCATATGTCAAATGGTAATGAAAAGTGGGAATATTAAGAAATCCCTCACCTGGAGCAAACAAGAGGTCTTTATGCCATCTATCTTACTCATTTAAAATATTTCGGTTCTGCCTTTCTCCTGGAAGGACCCAAGGCATCTGTTTATTCAAGGATGAGATTGCCATGCAAGTTTTGATCAAGTGTTCTCTGTGTCTCTCTCTGAAACAGACCTCCACCAGTCCAGTATCCCTTCCAAAATGTGGGTCTCGGCTATACATCATATACGATGTACCGCATGCTGCAGTTCTGGTCCCATCAGGTTTATGCGAGGCAATATTACATGCAATAGTAAGTCATCTTTTTGTCATGATTGGTCCTTTACAAGCAGTTGCATGTGATTTGCCATTTACAAACAGTGGATGGCATTCCCCCCTTTTTGCGCTCGTGGAAGCCATCTTTCCATATTCTGTACTAGCTGTATCAGACTGTCCAGGCAGAGGTGTTGAAACAAGGTTTGGGCACTTGCCCCGTCTTATTCAGTCTTGAAGGCTGTGCGGTGCATCTGTTGTAGGGCAATAAAACTGATAAAGGGGGATGTAAGCCTGCAAACTGAAGAGTTTGCTCCGGCATTTTTGTTCATTAATTTATTTGCATGCGTCACAGTGAGCCCAGCCTTCATGTATTTCCAGAGTTAACTCACTGCTGCCCTTTTGCTTCTAGCATGGCTGCAAATGCTGCGTCTGGTGACAGCTCCTCAAGAAGACAGACGCAAGAGATCCCAGTCACGCCAGTTGCACCTCCTGCTCCTCTCTCAGGTCCATTTCCTGTAGAAAACCAGCCTGCTGGGAATCAGAATGCTCCTCCCCCGGTGAACCCAGGAGCCAATCAGAATCTGCGGATGAACGCCCAAGGCGGGGCTTTGATGGAGGAGGACGAAGACGGAGGCCACCGAGATTGGCTGGACTGGCTCTATTCGGCAACCCTCTTCTACGTCTTTGTCAACCTCGTTTATTTCTACTCCAGCCTCAGCCGCTTCCTGATGGTCATGCTCGGCACCCTTCTGATGTACCTGTAAGTGGGCTCAGAGCAGCCTGGCTTCCTGCTGTGTGCTGGTTTGGGGAGTGGGAAGGGCGGGGAAGGAGGATCTGGAGTGTGTTGTCTCACAAATGGCATCCCTGGTCTGTTTGTTATTTTGCACCGCTAAGGATTTAAGTTCACATTATTTGAAGATATGTCTGAAGATCCTCAGTCATCCAAGTGAGTTTATCTGGAAGTTGAGTCATGGCAACTGGACTTCTTTTCTTGAGAGATTGAAATGTTTTGCTGCTCATCCTCCACCACCAAGGCCATACCTAATGACCCATACTTTATGGGTTTCAGCACCGTAGGCCATTGTCCACCTAATGGCCTATTGAGACTGTTGTCCTCAGACTGATGAAGCTATTTAGATGAGCAGCGAGACGTTTCAGTCTCTCAAGAAAAGTCCAGTTGCCATGACTCAGCTTCCAGGTTATTTCATGAGCTAGACAAGGCCTCCTTCAGCCACAATTCCAAATAGCTGTTGAGCTATGAATGTGAATGAGCCTAGTCTTACTTTGGGCACACCAAGGAGGAAGAACTAAGGAACATCCCATAGCCCTTTTGAAATCTACCCAAGTGTGATTGAGTTTCATACAGAGTGGGGAGGTTGTGCTTAGTTCAAGCCAAGGTGGGTTAACACACCAGGATGATATGCTGATTTCTTGGGGTCTGCCAACATCTCCCTCCCCCTGCCCATCAGCCATGACACAGGATGATGAGGATATGGGAAGCTTGCGGTGGTTTCAGAGAACACATCTGAAGATGCCTTTGTTCAATTATCCTCTTTGCCAGTACTTGCCCTGAAAGAGCAGCGCACAAAGTAGTTGACTGTCCTGAATTCCGTTCATCATGGTCTATATTTATAAACCCAACTTCTTCAGTTCACAAATAGATAGTAAACTACTTAGAGCTGTTCGGCAGTGGAATAATATGCTGCCACAAAGGAGCGTGGTGGAGTTTCCTTCTTTGGGGTTTTTTAAGCAGAGGCTGGATGCCCATCTGTTGGGAGTACTGTGATGGGGGTTCCTGCATGGCAGGGGGTTGGACTGGATGGCCCTTGGATGTCATAGCCGTAGATGTCAGGTAGCACGGAGGGCCTGTCATCTCACAAATGGGAGAGTTAAAATTTGGGACTATGGTCCCAGGATCTGATTGTACTGGCTGGGAGTTTCTGGACCGTTCTAATTCTAAAGTAGCTTTTCTCATCTTTGCCATGGTGTTGCATGCCTGGATTATGTACAGATGATTAGAATCTCTCCAGTTCTTGATAACAAGCAGAAGTGACGATCCAGGCCAGGCATTTTACAAGGCTCAGGCATCCTACCTCATGTTTCCTGGCTTTCCCTGTCACTTCACAGTGGAGTTGACCAGGCAGAGTTTTAACAGCACCCAGTATAACTAAAAACTTGGACTTTATTTCTTAAAAGGCATCGCATTGGATGGTTCCCTTTCACGGCAAGGGCAGCTGGCCCTCCGCAGCCCCATGTTCCTGCACAAGCCGCTGTCGACCAAGATCCAAACAATAACTTGCAGGTACATTCCCGGTGGGGTTTTCTTGCTGTTGGTGGCTCCATTGCTTGACTGTTTGTTCAAGGCTTCTAGGTGAGTGTTTCAGCTCAAAGCATAGCCCATTCCCACATGAAATGATTCCAGGTGGGAAGAAGCTCAGACAATTATTTCATTACAGTTTTGTCCATATATTTGGCACGGATAGTCCAGGGTAGATTGTCTGTGAAGGTTCTGAATCATCCAGGTGAAGTTATCTGGAAGTTGAGTCATGGCAACTGGACTTCTTTTCTTGAGAGATTGTAACACATTATGAATTTGTGGCGGGTGTCAGAAGCAATGTGTTCTCTATCATAGCTTTGCCTTTGTGGCCATCTCCTCATTCCTGTAGCTTCATCATCAATTTTTAAATGTTTTACTTTGCATTTTATAAATTGCTCAGAATCTTTAGTACTTTAAGACCTGCTTGGAAAGCAGCCAATTTCTTCTGAGTTTCTGGTGCCACTTTTGTGCATAAAGTGATGTCCTTTGGAGCCCCTTGCCCACCTGCCTAGATCCACTGAAAGCCTCCCGTGTGGGTGATACTTGGAATCTGTAAAGCCATCAAGGAGCAATAACAGAGTAACCCGTCTTTCAGCTTTAATGAAAGGAAACCAATAGAGGAGAAAGCCCATGATCAGAGGAGCATGTTGGAATGACCCTTCATTTTCTCCCCCCTCCCCTTTGGGATTACAGGAAGACAACGTGGGTGATCAGGGAGAAGTGGAAGGATTGGGCTCTGCGCCAGAGAACCAGCCGGTGGCCCCTTCCTTTGTGAGCACGGCCTGCTTGTTCTTGAAGACGTTCTTTGCCTCCCTCCTGCCAGAGGTCGTCCCTCCTGTTGTGGCCGACTAAATCGGTTCTTCATTTGGAAGGTTACGCTCCTGCACTTCTCTCCAGAGATCCAGCAAGACTGCCAGCTGGAACGACAAAGTGGCCATGTACGGCTGGACAAAGGGAAACCCATCAGCGGATGCACAGCCTTAACGCCGCGGAACTGAAATGTGCTTGTCTGGAACTCCAGTGAATTGTGCGATAGTCACTGAAACAGCAGATCTACAGCAGTGCATAACTTTGTACTGCATGTTAAGCAAAGCAGTACATGGATCATGCCAGGGCGTGGGGTCCTTATAGAAGCAGATTCGGCTTCCGCCAGTGTGATTTGATTCCTGTTGGAATGGATCTGATGCTCATAATTACACTGAGTGTAGTACCTTATGCAACCAATGAAATGCTAGATATGTAGTGTAAAGATTTTATGGGGAAGATTTATGTCAAAAAGAGAAGAGAATCCATGCGTGTCCCCGGCTAGTAAAAGGACAAAAAAAAGTTTTTAAATAAATATTTGCCTCCAAAAATACAGTTGAGCCTTTTGTACTAAACAGTATAGCAATTTACCACCACCCCTTGCAGGTTCAGATGACAGCGTCACCCACACCCACACCCACACCCACACCCCTGCTTTCACCGGTTGAGGAAACATGCGATCCTCATGCTCTTTTTCCCAGTAGAGCAAATATGAGTGTTGTAACACTTCCAGGCCTTCCTGCAATAGGGCTCCTTTGTATTCCGTGCGTCTTGAGTCAAATCAGTATTGCTGGACATGGTTGTAACCACCTCGCAGATGCAAGAGCCCTCTGTAAACAGGAGGGGTTTTTTTTTCCCTTTAGAAAATAAAAAATGCTGAAATATGCCTTTTCTCTATTCTTGTCAGGTTTGTTGAACTTCAGCTTTGGGATAATGGCGTACTGATTTCTTAAAGGGGCTTAAAGAAAGCAAAAAGAAAATCTCTTTCTAAATGGCTTTTTGAAAAACACCTGGACTGTGGTTTGGGTTGTGCACAGCAGAAGGCTCAAGTTGTGATCATTTTCATAGGCTGAAGGGGGTGAGATTTACTATCCCACCCCTCCAGCCTTCTGGTTCCAGCCTTGCTGAAAGTCTCCTCCAAGGACTCACAAGATTCAGTACTTGGAACAGCAAGAGAGTCTGGGGGCAGGCAGGCTGGGAGGAGGAGTCATTGACCCTGTTATTTCCACCAGAGCCTGAGCCTCTCTCCAAACAGAAAATACCCTTCAGATTGTGGGGAGAAATGTTTCATTCAACTTAATGGTATATTTAGCTTAATTTCTGGTGGGTTATCATTTTTTTAAAAAAAGCATGCTATTCTCTAAACCAGGGGTGCCCAAACTTTTTGTAAGGAGGGCCAGATTTGGTGGCTGAGAATGTGTCAGGGGCCGGTTGCTCCCTGACCCTGCCACCCCACTGCAAGCCCCACCCACTGACCCATAAGCCCCACCAACTGCCCCCTTGCAACCCCACCCGCAGGAAGGAAGGCGGGAACCAAGGGAGGGAGGGAGGAAGGTGGGGAACAAGGAAGGGAGGAAAGAAGGAAGTTGGAAACCAAGAGAGGGAGGAAGGAAAGTGGCGACCAAGGGAGGGAGGGAGGAAAGAAGGAAGGTGAGGACCAAAGGAAGCACAGGGAGCTGTGGCCACAGGTCGCCCCTTGGAAGAGGCGATCTGTGCGATCTTGCAGCCCCCCAAGCTCCCCAGCTGAGGCAACGGCTCGCCCGCCAGCCCACCCCAAAGCTCCTTGGCGGTGGCAGAGGCACGCTGGCCTGCCCACCCCCACATATTCCCCTGCGGTGCTGGTGGCAGCAGACCGCCCAGCCGCCCAAGCTTCCCAGCGGCGGCAGTGTTGGCAGAAGATTTTTCTTTAAAAAAAAACATGGGGCAAAGGAGGGGGAGGGAGGGGCGGGCCAGCCAGCCGCGGGCCACTCAGAATGGCCTGACGGGCCGGATTTGGGCCCCCCCCCCCCGGGCCGGACTTTCAGCAGGTCTGCTCTAAACAAAAGCTTTGGGGGATGAGTGAGTATGCACTTAACAGTCCGATTTATTTTTAAAATCCTTTTTTAAAAGTACCCTTTTCATAGAAGCAGTATTTAGTGCCTGTGTGGTTCTTTTCAAAGGCACCAGTTGAGATGAAGGATTTTTTTTTTTTTTGTTAATGGATGCTTCGGTTGCCCTTTGTAGCCTTCTCTGTCTTTTGAAAAGCCCACAGCGTTTACATGGTTGAATCTTTTCTGCTCAGGGATAATTTTGCTTATGACTCAACACACACAGAGAGAAATGTTTTCTTAAAGGTGTGTCATGTGTCCCTTCTCCAAATAATGCAGAGTTTCTTCATTCCAACTTTCCCTGTTGCAAATCATACCGTTTGTATTATAAGCTTCATGTAGTGGACTAGGTGACAGCTCTTGCACATTATCTGTTTTAAAAAGTGAATGATGTGATTAATTAATCTTATTAAATTCACACATATCAGTTCCCTGTGAATAGTTTGTTAACTTATTCTACCCATGAGATGAGAAGATGAGAAGCCCAAGAAAGCATCCCATAAATGTAGGAGTGGGACAAGAATTTGGACTTCTTCATTTTTACTCCTTTTTACTTCTCATTGAATGCCCAACTGTTGCAGTTCTGAGAAGCTGAAGACATAATTAATCATTATTCACCGAAGAAGACAGATCATATGCCCAAAATGGAGCCTATCTTCATCGGGAGGGAAACCAAAAAATTAAGCCAGATAGAAATAACCAGGGAGGAGGTCCTTGCATGTCTTGTTAAACTAAATGCTAACAAATCACCAGGACCAGAAGGCATCCATCCACAAGTTCTCAAGGAACTTAAAGATGAAATTGCTGAGGTCCTAACCAAAATATATAATCTTTCCCTCAAATCAGGCATTGTGCCTGAGGACGAGGGTAGCAAATGTAACACCAATCTTCAAAAAAGCATTCAGAGGTGATCCAGGAAATTACTGACTGGTCAGTTTGACATGTGTCCCAGGTAAGGTGATGGAAACCATCCTAAAAGGTAAAATTAATAGGCACATATTAGATAAGGCGCTGCTGAAGGAGAGCCAGCATGGCTTTTGCAAGGGCAAATCATGCCTCACTAATCTGCAGGAATTTTTTGATAGTGTCAACAAGCATGTGGATAAAGGAGATCCAGTTGACATTGTTTATCTGGACTTTCAGAAGGCTTTTGAAACTTGCCAGTCATGGAATAAAGGGGCAGGTCTTGTCCTGGATCAGCAACTGGCTAAGGGACAGGAAACAGGGTAGCACTAAATGGACACCTCCACGTGGAAGGAGGTAAAGAGTGGGGTCCCCCAAGGTTCAGTACTGGGACGTCTGCTTTTCAACCTCTTCATAAATGATCTAGAAGTAGGAGTAAATAGCAGGGTAGCCAAATTTGCCAATGACACTAAATTACAGAAGGTAGTAAAAACAGAGAGATTGTGAGGAACTCCAGAGGAATCTCTTGACTCTTGGGGAGTGGGCAAACCACTGGCAAATGAGCTTCAGCATTAGTAAGTGCAGATTGATGCACGGAGCAAAAAACAAACCAATTATATTTATAAACTGATGGGATCTGAACTCTCTGCAGCAAACCAAGAAAGGGAACTTTGTGTCCTGATGAACAGCTCAATGAAAGTGTCAACCCAGTGTGCCACAGCAGTGAAAAAAGCAAACTCATTGCTAGGGAATACTAGGAAGGGTATAGAAAATAAATTAGCAAGTGTCATTTTGCCTCTTTATATGGTGAGGCTCCATCTGGAGTATTGTGTATAGTTCTAGTCACTATACATCCAGAACAATATTATGGAAATGGAAAAAATGCAGAGGAGGGCAACCAGAATGATTAGGGGACTGGAACATCTTCCTTACCATCTGAGGCTTCAAAGCTAAGGGAATGAATTTCAACAGAGGAAAATGTAGGTTGCTACATCTAGGTAAAAAGAATGAATTGCACAGATATAGGATGGGGGATACTTGGCTGGAGAATAGTACCTGTGAAAGGGATCTGGGAGTCTTGGTGGGCCACAAATTGAACATGAGTCAGCAGTGTGATGTGGCGGCCAGGAAAGCCAATGAAATTCTTGGTTGCATCAACAGAAACATAGTGTCTAGATCAGGCCTGCCCAAAGTCCGGCCCCGGGGGGGGGGCAAATCCGGCCCGTCAGGCCATTCTGAGTGGCCCGCGGCTGGCTGGCCCGCCCGTCCCTCCCCCTCCTTTGCCCCATGGTTTTTTTTTTTTTTAAAATCTTCCACCCACACTGACACCACCGGGAAGCTTGTGGGGCTGGGCGGGCCGGCCAGCCAGCCATTGCACGGGGTGCTGCCACCGGCACCGCCGGCAACCATGTGAGGCTGGGAGCGCGCGTGGGGGTGGCGTGCGGGCGGGCCGCTGCCAGCATCGGCAACACTGGGAAACTTGTGAAGCTCGGGAACACTGGCACCACTGGGAAACTTGGGCAGACGGGCGGTCTGCCGCCACCGGCCCCGCAGGGGAATGTGTGAGGGTGGGCAGGCCAGCGAGCCTCTGCCACCGCCAAGGAGCTTTGGGGTGGGCTAGCGGGCCAGCCGTCGCCACCGCTGGGGAGCTTGGGGTGTGTGTGCAAGTTTGCACAGATCGCCTCTTCCAAGGGGCGACCTGTGGCCACGGCTCCCTCTGCTTCCTTTGGTCCCCACCTCCCTCCCTCTCTCCCTCCCTCCCTCCCTCCCTTGGTCCCCACTTTCCTCCCTCCCTCCCTTGGTTCCCGCCTTCCTTCCTGCGGGTGGGGTTGCAAGGGGTCAGTGGGTGGGGCTTGCAGTGGGGTGGCAGGGTCGGGGAGCAACCAGCCCCTGACACATTCTCAGCCACCAAATCTGGCCCTCCTTACAAAAGAGTTTGAGCACCTCTGGTCTAGATCAAGGGAAGTGATAGTACCACTCTGTTCTGCTCTGGTCAGACCCCACCTGGAGTACCGTGTCCTGTTCTGTGTGCCTCAATTTAAAAAAGGATGTTGACAGACTCGAGCGTGTCCAGAAGAAGGTGACCAGGATGGTTAAAGATATGGAAGAAATGTCTTATGAGGAACAACTTAGGGAACTGGAAATGTTTATTCTTTCAAAAAGAAGGCTGAGAAGGGATATGATAGCTACAGTATGATTATATATTTGATAGGATGTCATATTGAAGAGGGAACAGGTTTGTTTTCCATGGCTTCAGAGACTAGGACTCGGGGCGATGGTTTCAAACTACAGGAAAAGAGATTCCATTTGAACATTAGGAAGAACTTCATGACGGTTAGAGCTGTTCGGCAGTGGAATATGCTGCCCCAAAGGAGGGTGGTGGAGTCTCTTTTGTTGGAGATTTTTAAGCAGAGGCTGGATGGCCATCTGTCGAAAATATTATGATGCGGGTTCCTGCATGGCAGGAGGTTGGACTAGATGGCTCTTCCAACTCTATGATTCTATGATTCTTCACTCTTGAATGATGGCGTCTAAGAGGTGACCTGATTGAAGTTTATAAAGTCATACACAGTGTGGACAAAGTAGATAGGGAAAAACTGTTTTCCCTATTGCACAACAATAGAACTAGGGGGCACTCCATGAAACTTTTGGGTGCTAGATCTCAAATAAGAGGAAATCCTTTTTCACCCAGAGCATGACTGGTCTGTGGAACTCTCTGGCAGAAAAAGTGGTGACAGCTGTTAGCCTTGACAGCTTTAAGGAAAGGATTGGACAAGTTCATGGAGAACAAGGTTATCAATGGCTGTCATTATGGATGCCTGAAGACAACCTCCTGTTTGGTGAGAGAGGCAGGATCTCTCTCAATGCCATTTGCAGCGAATCATAACCAGATGAAGGCATCTGCTTTGGAATACCCTGAAGTAAATGGTGAGCCACTGCTGTGTGAGACAGAATGCTGGACTGGATGGGGTGTGGCCTGCTCCAGCAAGGCTTCATGTTCATTATGATAAGACCACACTAGGTCCTGTCTCCCATTATCATCAGGAACTCTGGCTGGACCATCTGGAAGGCACTTAATAGACTTCGAAGCAAAGTAGGAAGATCAGAGACTCATCAAGTAAAATGGGGCTAGTTGGATACAAAATCTCTGCAACCAGAGAAATTCAGCCAACCCAGCACTTACTTATGCCTGCGTGCAACTTATTCCCTTCTCAACATGTGCAAAAGAGGACCTAGTGTTACCAGTTTTTTTACAGATTATTTTGAGTCCGTGCTTGGCTCGGAACCAGTGTCCAATAATTAAATTCAAATAAAGTAAGGAAGCGCAAACACTGAACTGTTCAAGTCTGATTTATTAAAGCCAAGCCAAAAGCAACAGTCAGTGGTCTCACCCTGGATGGTGTGAGTGAGCCCTGAACATTTGTTTAACACCAGTTTTATACATACAAACCAGTTCAAGGTTTCCCTCAATTAGCATTGGTGGGTCATTGTTCACAGTTGCATCCAATCTCCTGTGCCATCAAGCTCTTGATGGTCCAAATCCTTGAGTCAATGTTCCATAGATTGGTGTTCTATTGTTCAACTGGGCCCAGTCTGGCAGAGACAGGGAATGTGGAACTTCAGACAATGAGACAATGTCCTGTCCCTCAGGCACAGTTTACCTTGGGGATAATCCCCTCATCCAGGTGTTCTGCCACTTCCTGGAGTCATGTACTTCAAGTTAATTTACACTCTTAATGTATTCCAGTTCCTATAATTTATCTAGCTAGAATAAATGTTTTGGAGCCTGATTTCTCATGGTATCAGTCCTCCCTGGACTTTGGGTGAATTTTGAATTTGTACAACAAAATGAAAAATCTCACCCACATACTGAAATATTTCATAACTCCTCCTGCACAGTGATTACAAATCCAGTTGCATAGTATATGAGGAGTGTGTGATGGACCACCCAAAACGGAAGCCCCAAAGATTTTACATTTTTTTTAACAGTCCTTACTATGGAACCCTGAGATACAGAAACTAAAATATGAGTTTTTATCCCTAGCTAGACCATTCTATTCAAAAATATACACAACAGATAATGCACAACAATTCTTTTCAGAAATATACACACAGGTAATACACAACAATATTTCCCTAACTGCAACGTTGCTTTCCTAAAAAAAACTATGAAGCTTCTTTTAACAGTCCGGCTGTTTTGACAGCTAGCTTGAACTGTGAGCAGAAAATACACAAAAGTACACAGTAAATACAAAATGACACAAAATCAGCACATAACTTAAGAACTTATCCTTAATTACTAAACACAATATGCATCTCCCTTGAACCTTATGCAATCAATGTACTGTACCCTTACAATAAATTTCTAAAGGTTTAAAGTACAAAACAACAAGAAAATACATAGATATCATTCTTGAATCCTGTCCAAGATGGGTTACAAAAACAGATAATCCCAACTCTATATAAGTCCAAACATGAGACTTGGTTAGGAGGTTTTTGAAAAAGATCTTTAATCCACCCAGGCTCATGACTGTCCACTTTTGCCTGTTCCACTTTGGCATGCCCTGGGATCTCGCTTCCTGGTTTCTGAAGGACCTTGAGGTTGAGGTGTTGTCTGCTGGTGGTGGAATGGATCCACACAGTGATCCCCTTGACCAGAGTACGGTCCCTTCCATCGTGTCTCAAACATGTCTGCTCCATACGTCTTCACAAGGACCCAGTCACCCGCTCGCACTTGATGAAGTGGTGGTGGTGGGGTGTCCTCAGAGCTTGTACCTGCTTAGTTAGAAGGGTTTGAAGGCTGCCCTGCGGCTTGTTATATAAAGACACAAGATAATCCTTTAAAGCAGTTTCCAAGGGATACCTTTTACACGTTCAGTGGGATTAGAGGGAAGTTTTCCAATAGGACATGGTTGCCCATAAAGAGCTTCACATGGCCAGTACCATTTTACATATCTAAATATTGTGCAACCTCTGTATGATTTCTGACACAAAGTGCACCCAATTCTCTGAATTTAGATAGAGGGAAATAGCCAATTTAGGATCTGGCTGGTTTGCGTACTCTGAATCAATTGTTTCAATGCATTGTGTGCTAGAAGCACACTGTTTGAATTAATGTCTCCATGGAGAGCAGGGTGGCAGGGTTTAAGACATTACATGTTACCAACCGCAGTCCTGGATAGTCCAGTAAGGCAGCCTGGTACTGGGCAATTCTAGCATTCGACATCCAGTGGCCTCCCTTCTGCTCCAATACTGCGCTAACAGCATGTGGGGCATAAAGAGTCAGTGATGCCCCAAAGTCAGCTTACTTGCTTCTCGACTTGGGTCTGCAGCTGCCTTTGTTACCTAGGGCACGCTGTACAGCCCCTGACGTTCTGGTCCAGTTGTTTGGACAGATAGGCTGCTGGTCTCCACCAGCTCCCTTTCATCTGGGCCAGGTATACCTCAAGCCAGAGCTTCGATAAGCTTGATCTTTTAGGTTCTGGAATGCCTTCCGCATCTCTTTACTTGACTCAACCCTTTCACCCCTCTGTTTTAGTCCCTCAAATGGGGGTTAGCCAATTGTGTAGAGTCAGAGATCCAAACATGACAATAACCAGCCATTCCTAAAAGGCCCCCCGTTTCCTTTTAGGTTTAAATAAGACGAGGTATAAGACCTCAGTCTGCATACTGTATGCTTTGCCTTGGGAACTTGCCAATAGGTGAAAATCAAATAACAATCCCATTGCCATTTCTACAGAGGCAGGGAATTCCATGGATAAACCCTTCAATTGGGGACTGCTTCCTTTGGTTCCATTCTGACCTATATAACTGAGGAAACAAAAACATTTTTATCAAATGGGCACCAGTTCATGAGTGTTATGGGACTCAGTCAGCTGTTTCAGGGATAAAACAATGTTAAGTTCTAAACCAAATTCAAATTTCAGATAAACCAATCCTGTAGCTGGAGGCTCTACATTTCCTCCTGGATCAAAAGGCACACCAAGCTTTTCAATCCTATCAGCCACAGGGGCACCTATTGCCAGAGGCACCATCTGACTGCTAGTTAGGGCCTCCTCAGAAGTCAAAACCTGCTCATCTGCACTTTTCTGGAAAAGAGGCCCATATGTGGTCTCACACAATTCTTCTGTAACTAAAAGCCGGTCTAAGGGGATTATTGTAACATCAAGCTGGCCCTGTTCATTCCTTTCACGGCAACACTGAACATTCTGGACAAATTTGTTGCTAGACAATGATTCATCCTGCATTAAATGTGCAGCAGATTGACCAAGGGAAGCTTGTCTAACAGTTATATCAATGCTTCCTCCTATGGCTTGGATTTTAGGGCAAATTTGTTTTGTTTTCTGCTTGAAGTAATTGATTTCTAGATCCCAAGCCTTTTCTGTCTTGTGATTACACAGATCCTTCTTATGTTTATGGATCTGGGCTTGTGCTTGGTTGAACTTCATTCCTGATACCAAGTGGGAACTCAAGGTTTTAACTGTTGCCTCAAAATTACTAGTTTTCTGGGCTAAAAGTCCCAGATTCCCCTCTGTAGCCCTAACAGTAGACTTCCAAGTGCTATTTCTAGTAGTCACTTGAAGAGACCCCTGGGGAATCGGGCATCCCTAACAGATGTTTCTAATATCCCTCAAAACCTTCAATTGTTCTGGGCTTCTGTGACTTCCACTGGTTACTGGAACTGGGGATTGAGAGTGTCACTGATCTTTTTCTCCCAGGAATCTGCTCCAAACACTTTTAAAAACATGAGTAAGTTTGCAATCACATTGACTCATATCTTCTCCCATGGAACACAATGCATGCCAGGCCTGCGATCTGTGCTGTTCTTCATTAGTTGAAGAATTTTGGTCCTGCCTGTTTCCCTGCTGTCTCCTATCATTCCCTGTTGAGGGTCCCTGGTAGCTATTCCTACTTTCTTGAGTTGTTCAGAACTTGGAACATCAGATTAAAAATCAGTAAAACTTAAATGTTAGACATTGTTGCTATGAACATTAAAAAGTGGAGCCATATAACTTGTGGACTATAATTCCACTGCCTTCTCCTCTCTTTGAAGAGACATTTCATTTACATCCCCAGAAGGAATCTCTTATCCCAGTCAAATTTGTGTTAAATTGCTGTTTTTGGGGGTCTTTTTCATCATCTAGAACGGATTAATCCGCTTTCCCATTACTTTCTATGGGAAACGTTCGTTTGACTAAAGTCATGTTTGACTTAAGTCTAGACCACTGGAACGGATTAATGATGTAAGTCAAGGTTCCACTGTATTTCATATGCATCCATAGTTTTGAATTGTGGAATGCTCTGATACCAATATAGAAAAAATACAAAGACAGTACCCACAGAGAAACTATCAAGGAACATTTGAATAGATGTTTCACTCGTGCTGGTAAATGGCTAGAGGAGTCTTTGGGAGGCTCTTTTCTCCCCCACATGTTAGAAGGATTAATTCCTAGGGTTCTTCCATGCAAGCTCTCTTGGCTGGGGCTGATGGGAAACAGCCACTCCTGGGCTAGTGGGGTTTTGGAGAGGACAGATGCAATCTGGACCTGGGTATGGACCTGGTCAAGTCCTTCCTTTTTAAAACCTCAATTGCCTTAAAAGCCCCATTAGGGTCGCTATAGATCCGTTTATACTGAACAGCCTTCACTATTAAATGGCCCCAAACCCCATAGATCAGCTGTAGCTGATCAGCCTCACAAGGAAATTGGTCACGCTGCTATGTGCCAATTAAAAGACATCTCCATGCTTAGTTCTGATGGTTTCTCTGG
The DNA here is from genome assembly GCA_023846285.1 of Phrynocephalus versicolor. NCBI lineage: Eukaryota > Metazoa > Chordata > Lepidosauria > Squamata > Agamidae > Phrynocephalus > Phrynocephalus versicolor. The sequence goes on from JAHTLZ010000065.1 coordinate 600,201, forward strand.
TTAAATGCTCCTTAACCACCAGGTGGCAGATAATGCATAGTAATGAAAGCTGTACTGGTGGCCTTGCGTCTGGGGTTTTGTATATTTTTCTTTTGCACAGGAAAGCTGGAATTTCACCCGAGTTGTTGCTTCCTATCAGTTGAAAAGAATCAGTTTGAAACATCAGGGATTGGAGATAGCTGACTCTGTTGGCCCCTATTTTTCCAGTTATTAGGAGCCAGAGGTTGGGACCCTGTCTCCCTATAGTGGTTCTTTTGGGCAGAACCAGCCTGGGTGGCCTTGGGCTAGCTGCACAGTAGTCCCAGGGCACCCCCTTTGGAGGATTCTATGTACCTATAAAACCCTGAAAGGGCTTGCCAGAAGTCAGAATTAACTTGACAGCATCCAGAAGGGAGCCACCTAGAAAAGGCTAGAAATACTGGGTCGTGCTGATTCTTAACCAGCATTGTTTAAAGTTCTCAGATCCATTTTAGACAAGCAGCTTCATTAGGACCCCCGGAAGAAGGCAACATAGGATGCGACCTTCTGAATTGTCCTGAGCTCTGAGTGAGTTCTGGATGAGCAAAGATGGCAGGGGAAAACGAAGGGTGTGGCACCAGCCTTTGGTTGAGAGGGCCTTTGGAGATACGTCAGTTAGATTTTCTCATGTTTTATCTTGGAGTTGTTTGAGTGAAGAAAACCAAAACTGATCCTGAGTTTTGTGAACATAAAATCCAGCTATCACTTCTTCAACCATCAGAATAAAGCTTGCCTAAATTGAAACACGCCAGTTACTTGACAGGAGAAGAAACAAGATGGATATAAGAAACTTGCCATCTATTTTGTGGAGGTAGAACTAGCGGTAATTGTATATTTTATTTATTTTTAGAGCTTGTATACCGCCCATCTTCTGAAACGGAACTCCGGGTGGTTTACAACAAAAAAACAAACAATAATCCAATTTACATACTACATCATAATAAAACAACAAGATCAATTAAACATAAAAGATAAAAATCAATAGCAGGAAGACAAGTGGCAGTTGACAAAAACAAACAAACCACAACTTCACAGTCACCAAACGCCTCCCGAAAAAGCAAGGTCTTTAAAGCTTTTTTGAAGGCTGACAGGGACTCTGCAAGGTGCAACTCACACGGGAGATGGTTCCATAGTGCGGGGCCAGCCACAGAGAAGACTCGGCCACGGGTGACTGTCTTCTGAGCCTCCCTGGGCGTGGCCACCCACAGCGAGTGCACCCACGACATTCTAGAATAGTTGGTCGGGCCGAAGTTGACTGCTGGGAGATACGCTCTGTCAGGTAATCAGGTCCCAGGCCATGGAGGGTTTTATAAATTAAAACCAAGACCTTGAATCTTATTCGGGACGCAACGGGTAGCCAGTGCAGGCGAGCCAGTACTGGGGCAATGTGGTCGTAACGATGCACACCCGCCACCAGTCTGGCTGCTGCATTTGCACCCGCTGAAGTCGCAGAACAAGAGTCAAGGGCAACCCCATGTAGAGGGCGTTGCAATAATCTATTCTTGAGATCACCAGTGCTTGCACAACAGTTCTCAGGGAGTCCCCGTCAAGGTATGGACGAATCTGGGTGATCTGGACTGGAACCAGCTCGTTCTTGTGGAGTTTGTGGAGGGAGATGTATCTTGCTTTATCGCCCTGGGGATATCCCACCATCATGCTCATCATGGGCAATAGGAAGAGTGTGATGATAGCTGAGGCAGTAACTCAGGGGCTGTCTAGAAATGGCATCTGGTATGCTTGGTTCCAATTCCCCTCATCCACCCGTGGTGCGATTGTTGCTGCTTATTGTGTTTACACATCCAACTGTGTGTGAGTCCACAAGATAAACCAGTTTACAATTTTTTTGTGGGAGATATGCATTCCCTTCTTGTCAGGTACACCCAAAGCTCTAGAACAAATGATTTCTGGGTCACAGAAATTGGCCAGCACAGTTAGTGGCAAAGGCTTCTGGGAGTTTTAATCCAAAAACAACTCTGGACCCAAGATTGGGAACTGCTGCTGTTGAAGGAAAGGCTGATGTGAAAAAGCAGGCGGTTGTCTCAGCTTTTAACAAAGTATTCCAGGGTGTGACTTGAGAATGAATGATGACCAACATTCTGGATTCACTAACTCTCCATTTTGTTTCATAAGATGGATAATAAGCAGCAAAAGGTAGGATCAAATTTTATGACACTGCAAAAGAGTCACTGTGAAACTTTTGTTCTCCTTTGTGTCCTTCGTGAAGCCACACAGATGGGTTTCCCGGCGTGCATACACGGAGGATGGACTTCCCAAGCAATAGGAAAGTTCGTTAGTCTCCACTCCCCTCGCCCTGTACATAAGCAGGAGGCTTCCCTCCCAACACCTCAGTTCCCCCTTACCTCCGTGTTTGGAGGATGCATGTAGTCTCCCCAAAGCATTTTGCATTCTCTTCATTTTTTTGTCTTTGATTGTTTATGGCATTTTCCCAACCTTTTAAAAAGTGTGCATTGTGTGTGGGGGAAATCCCCCATTCTGACAGCCATCTCCGGTACCTTTACTGTCTCTGTGAATCCCACCGTCCCAAGGCCTGTTCGATTTGCAAGGGCTTTAGCCCTCAAAAACCGTAGGAATAGACGAAATGCTTACCTTTTAGAAAAGTCTCTTGCTCCGCAAAAGATGGAAACATCTCCTTCTTTGGCTGCGTCCAGTTCTTCAGTATCGAAGAAGACATCCTCCCGTTAAGTTGATGGTCCTGGACAGTCCTTTGACTGCTAAGTCACATAAGTTTCCCTTGTTAGAAAAAGCTTCAAAATCAAAATTGTCTTCAAAGAAAACTTCATCGACTTCGACGTCCCCAGAGGCAATTCTGGTCGAACTGGGAAAATCCACTCCCTTGGGTTTGTCCTCAGCGTTTTCCCACCAACTGGAGCTTGATCCTCTATTTCCGTCCGATTATTCGGAGTCATCATCGGATGAAGGAGATCATCACACTTTGGTACAGCCCAGCACCAGTACGATGGACATCTTCGTCCCAATATCGAAGGCTTCAACTTCACTTTCCACTCTTCTGTCCGGTGAGACGGCTTCGGACCCCATGGCGTTCCACAAGAGCAAGGTCTGTTCATTCACCGACTGCCTCTTCGATATCGAGGGTTTGCTCCTTCGCCGACCTCATCGGTGCAAGCTCGAGACTCTTCTCCATCTCGAATCCAGAAGCCTCTGCACTGAAGGCAAAGAAGCACCACAAGGTCAAACCGCATAAGGATGTGTGTGTTGTCGAGGATCCACCTTGACCTACTGTCCTCCACTCGGACCCATTAGTATTGACCACCATTTTGAAGTAGTCGGTTTTGACTTCGTACCCGACCAAAACACCAGCTTCGGGTCCGAAGGACATTGATTCCAGCACTTCAATTCTGAAGAAAAGATGCTGCCAATACTGTCATTTTCATTAAAATTTGACGGGAAACGGTCTGTACTACCTGCTGATTCTTCCACATCTGACCGTCCTTCCACTTTGACCTCTGACTCGGGTTTGAGCCATTCATCAGAAACTGACTAATCCAACCCGGAACCCCAGAAATTGGCCACTACTCTGGATTTGGAAACTGAGGAATGTTCTCCACCTTCTTCCTCGGAGGCGATGCGAAATTATACAGATTTTGTATTTTGGGTGGCCAAATCTATTGATCTGCCTACGCATCACCCCAGCCCAAGGTATATAAACCATATCTTTGGGGAAATCTCTTTGGATGAAACGGCCCCGATCCACCTTTCCATGTTTCCATCCTTCCTTTCAATGGCTTCTGTATCAAGGAAGATTGAGTCTGTGTACAAAGTGCATGATGAAAATGCACTCTTTCTCAGTCAACATCCTCAACCCAATTCAGTAGTGGTTGTGTCTTTGCAGGTCCAGTCCAGAACCAAGCAGTTTCCAATCTCCCCATCTAAGGAGGAAAGAAAATTGGATAATTTTGGATGGAACATGTACAATTTTGCCAACTTGGTCATCAAGATCTCTAACTACCAGAGAGCTATGGGGGCTTATCAGAGAGAGTTGCTCTCCCATCTTCAGCCTTTTTAAAACTTAATTCCAGAGACCAAGCACTCTGAAGCTTCTATCATCTTTGAGGAAGCCATGGCAAATGTGTTCCTCAAGACACTCCTTTGATTGCACCTCAAAACTTTTGGGTGCTACTATAAGCTTGTGTCACCATGCATGGCTTCACTCCACTGGTCTTTTAGACAACCATAAAATTCAAATTGAAAATTTTCCCTTTGAAGGTGTCAGCTTATTCCATCCTTCCACAGATGACCTAATGGAAGACCGACATAAGAACCAGAACACTGCTAAAAAGCTGAATGTCATCCAGTAACGTCCTCAACAGTCCTTTTGTTTCCAGCCCAGTAGACAAGTCTATACATCTGGATTTCAATCTTCTTATGCTAAGGAACAGCCCAGGGATCGCTCTTCCAGATCCTCCTCTTCCACCTCCTTTGCCTCTTCCAGAGGAAGGAAATACAAATCTCTTCCACCTCAGACCAACAAGCCCAGAGAGAGCAGGCATGGGGATGAGTTTTGACTCTCCCCATTCCATCCGCCTGGCACACTTTCTCCAAGCCTGGCAAGCCATAACCTCAGACCATTGGGTCCTCTCTTTAATTTCTCGAGGTTACCTTCTAGAATTTCTCTCCTTTCCTCCTCTAGGGAATATTCTTCACAGAGACCCTACTCCATGTCTGCTGGAAGAAGTATCATATCTTCTGCAAAAGAAGGCCATCCAGCCTGTTTCTCCAACCACAGCTGTCCAGGGTCATTATTCAAGATACTTTTCAGTTCCCAAGAAGGATGGCGGTCTTCGGCCTGTTTTGACCTTTGGGCCCTCAACACCTTTCCGGTAACATCAAAATTCAGAATGGTGACCTTGGAAAAGATCATCCCCCTTCTTCACAGGGGAGACTGGTTCGGAGTTGTGGACTTGAAAGATGCTTACTTCCACATCTCTAGGCACCTGTCTCACCGACACTTCCTGAGGTTCACCATCGGTCAAGACATCTTTGAATATTCCGCCCTGCCATTTGGTTTGGCCACTGCCCCAAGGGTCTTCACCAAGAGCATGGCACGGGCGGCAGCCTATCTCAGAACCCAGAGCATCTCAGTATTCCCTTACCTAGACGATTGGCTCGTGGTATCAGAATCTCGACAGCAAGCAAAGACCAACATCGCCTTTGTTCTTCAAACCCTTTCCAACCTAGGGTTACAAATCAACGTAAAGAAGTCAAAACTGAACCCGTTGCCAGTGGTTGCCAGTCCTCGACACCCATCACCCCATGGCTTATCCACCTCAATATCGTCTTCAGGAGATCTGCGCCGTCCTACGCAACCCCACTCTCATGTGGAGGCACTTCAAGTACAAAAGCTCCTGGGCTACATGGCATCCATGACATTGGTGCTACCTTATGCTCATCTAAAGATGTGACATCTTCAAACATGGTACCTTACCCATTTCAACCCTGTGGTCGACCACCCTTCCAAACTTCTGACAGTTCCACCACACTTACCTCCTCTACTCACCTGGTAGCCCAGCACAGACAACCTCATGGTCAGCCGTCCTTTCTGTTCTCTGTTCCCTATAATACCATTCGCAACGGATGCAAGCAACACCAGTTGGGGAGCTTTATGCTTAGACTTCAAGTTACACGATACCTGGACTCCTCAGGAACGTCTTCCCCACATCATTCACCTGGAGTAGCTCGTGGTTTTCAAGGTCTTCTGCGTTTTCGTCCAACTCCTATCCGGCAATGTCATACTGTTGGTACTGACAACACAACCACTGTGTACTACATCAACAAACAGGGTGGCACTCATTCCAAAGGCCTTCTCCTCCTCACGATCAACTTTTGGGAGTGGTGCCTGTCTCATAACATCCACCCTGTAGCGATGCATCTGGCTGTATCGGAAAACATTGACGCTGACGACTTCAGCAGATGACAGCACTCGTAGGAGCTGCACACCATGACATTGAACCACCTATGTCACATATGGGGCACTCCAGTGTTGGACCTGTTCGCCACCCAAAAGAACACCAAGTGGCCTCAATTTTGCTCCAGGCCAGGCCAGGCCCACGGATCCAGGGGAGATGCTCTCACAATCCCCTGGGGATCGGAGCTACTGTACACATTTTCCCTGATCCCTCTCCTGTGCAAGGTTGTTGCCAAGATCATCCAGGAAAGACCAACCATCATCCTGATAGCTCCCTGGTGGCCAAGACAACCATGGTTCACTCACCTGCTCAAAATGGTGCTGGAATTCCTCCGCCTACCGAAGCTCCCAAATCTGCTATCTCATCAGGACGTTCCTCGACTCCAACTCATGGCTTGGAGGATCAGAAATTGATTGATGACATCTTTGCTGCCTCCAGAAAACCCTCCACTTCCCGCGTCTGTAATTGCAAATGGAAGAGATTTCTCTCCTTTGCAACTGATATGGGGCTTTCTCCAGTCCAGCCTTCTCTTCCTCACATCTTACAATACCTGTTGCATTTGAACAGGTCAGGCCTCTCTATGGCCTCCTTCAGGGTCCACCTATCTGCCATTGTAGCTCATCAACCGCTAGATTTGGAGGCTTCTAAATTCTTCCGACACCCACATCTGAAGCTTTTAATGCTTGGCTTGAAAAACACTTTCCCTGATGGGAAACCAATCCCACCACAGTGGTCTCTCTCTTTGGTTTTGTGGCAGCTGATGCAACCACCCTTTGAGCCCTTGGCCACCACGGACCTCAGGATACTTACTTTTAAAACCGCATTCCTCCTAGCCATCACATTGGCTAGATGAGCTAGCGAGCTCTACACTCTCCGTTGCGATCCTTCATATCTCCAATTCTACAAGGACAGAGTGGTTGCATATCCAGATGTTACCTTCCTCCCAAAGGTGGTCTCTTCTTTCCACCTTTCCCAACCCATATCCCTACCTACTTTTTTCTAGACCCTACCATGCCTCTGGAAAGAGAACTCCACTCTCTGGAGGTCTGCCGGGCCTTGGCCTTCTATACGTCCTGCACCGCAGCTGCTAGGAAAAAACAAAAACTGTTTATTTGTTATGACCCAGGTTCTGAAGGGTCCCCTGTTTCACCCCAGCACTTTTCTCACTGGATAGTTACTACTATCAAGTTAGCTTACAAACTGGCCAAGAGGCCCCTGCCCACTGCCATTCGTGCCCACTCCACTAGGGCAATTGCTTCCTCTGCAGCCTTCCTACGGGGCATCCCATTGGAGGAGATCTGCAATGCTGCCACGTGGTCCACTCCGACGACCTTCGTGAAGCACTATCATATGGATGCCCGGATGAGGTCTTCAACTACCTTTGGGAGAGCTGTCCTTTCCTTTGTGACAGTGTGGCTCCCATCCATCCTCTGAGTATTGCTTGTAATCACCCATCTGTGTGGCTTCACGTAGGCTACGAAGGAGAAGAACCAGTTACTTACCTATAAAGGTGGTTCTTTGAGTGGACCTTCATGAAGCCACACAGCACCCGCCCACCTCCCTTCAAGTTGCCATGCTGTGACTGGTCCCTACTAGTCCTACTGGCAGCAAGAGAGAACTGAGGCGTTTGGGCGGGAAGGGGGTGGAGACTAACTAACTTTCCTATTGCTAGGGATGTCCGACCTCCATGCATGCGCACCGGGAAACCCATCTGTGTGGCTTTACGAAGGTCCATTCGAAGAACCACCTTTACAGGTAAGTAAATGGTTCTTCTTTAGAGACTCAAAGCAAAAAACAAAAATACTGAAGGAAAAAGAAACAACACTCTAGACTGGGAAGTGCTTACATACTGCAACCAGTACAGCATTCAATGCCACTCCTGGGACAAAGTAATACAAAAAATAAATCATGCATTTGAAAAATGTTGTGACAACTTTATGGGAGGGTTGCCTCAGGCAGCAAAATCCCTGGGGCAGCACTACTCATGCTCAGAACCAAGAACTGCTACAGAAACATACAGGGACACGATATTCAAGGACTGGGGTTCTGGCCTGTTTGTAGCCCCCTCCCGCCTCCGAAGCAGAACTTTCAGGAGGCACAGGTGATGCCTGCGGGCTTCAGCTATCAAGCACTTAATAATGACTGTTTAAGGAGATCAGTTAGCAATTAATACAACAATGATGATGACAAATAATGCTGTTTGGGACATCCAGGAATTTCAAGCATGTTGGTGAAAAGGATTTTTTATGTTCTCGTTCCAAGAAAAGGGAGGGGAAAGGCAAGGACTAGAATAAATTGTAACCTCTTCCTGTCATTAGTTAACTTGACCTAAAGTTGCCTTTTTTCCCTTGCTTGGAATTTATAAATACATCTGCTGTCGCCTCCTATTGTCTCTAGAGCCAAAGGGTCCAACCCGGATCCAACCCAGCCATTGTGTTCGGTCAGAGACAGCTGGAATCGAGGTGAATGACCTCAAGTAACCCCTTGGTAGGAAGACGGCCTGCTTTGGGAGCCGAAAAGGGTGCCTGGAGAATCCCTCTCTCTCGGTGGTCCAGGGTCCCACTTACGTTTATATTTATTTATTTGTATATTTTTATACCCCCGTCTTCCAAAGGAACTCCAGGGGGTTTACAACAATACAATAAAATACAATAAAAAATAAAATAAAAATGATACCAGCAAGGAATCTTCTGCTATAGGTCCAAGAAAAAAAAAACACATTAAATTAAATTAAATTGCCAGCGATGGATCCCACCTGCTCCAAGCATCTGTAGCCTCACTGTTTGCACCATTGTCATTCCAGAAGAAAGGGCTGTTGGAGAGGGTTGGCACCTAGCGTGCACTCCTGCGCCTGCCAGCTGTTCAATCATTCTTTTCAGTGGGAAATCTACATGGCTATTTGGCAGTAGATCCCATTGAGTTGCATGAAGGGTGGCCAATGGCAGAATTTCAGAACCATTGGCAATAATTTTTGAGAAGTCCTGGAGAACAGGGGAAGTCCCCATCAATTGGAGGAGGGCTAATGTTGTCCCCATCTTCTAAAGGAGGAAAAAAGAGGACCCAAATAATTACTGCCCAGTCAGCTTGACTTCAATTCCTGGAAAGACCCTAGAGCAGATTATTAAACATGCAGTCTGTAATTATTTAACAAACAATGCTGTCATTACAAGAGGTCAACATGAGTTTCTTAAAAACAAGTCATGCCAGACTAATTTGATCTCTTTCTTTGATAGAATTACAGGCCTGGTGGATGAGGGGAATGCTGTGGATATTGCTTATCTGGACTTTAGTAAGGCCTTTGATAAGGTTCCCCATGGTATTCTTCCTAAGAAGTTAGTAGAAAGTGGGATAGATAGTGCTACTGTTAGGTGGATTTGTAATTGGTTGACTGATCGCACCCAAAGGGTGGTCATAAATGGCCTCTCTTCAGCTTGGAGAGACGTGACCAGTGGGGTGTCCCAGGGTTCTGTTCTGGGTCCAATGCTGTTCAATATCTTTGTTAATGACTTGTGGGAAGGAATAGAGAGTATGCTAATTAGATTTGCAAGTGATACCAAATTGGGAGGGGCTGCAAATTCCCTAGAGGATATGATGAAAATCCAAAAAGACCTTGACAAACTAGAGTGCTGGGCCAAAGCTAACAAAATGGATTTCAACAGAGGGAAATGTAGGGTAGTACATTTAGGTAAAAAAAAATGAATTGCACAAATATAAGATACTTGGCTGGAGGATAGTACCTGTGAAAGGGATCTGGGAGTCTTGGTGGACCACAAATTGAACATGAGTCAGCAGTATGATGCGGCGGCCAGGAAAGCCAATGCGATTCTTGGTTGCATCAACAGAACCATAGTGTCTAGATCAAGGGAAGTGATAGTACCACTCTATTCTGCTCTTGTCAGACTCCACCTGGATACTGTGTCCAGTTCTGTGCGCCTCAATTTAAAAAGGATCTTGACAACCTCGAGCGGGTGCAGAGGAGGGCTACCAGGATGGTTGAGGGTCTGGAGGAAATGTCTTATGAGGAACGGCTTAGGGAACTGGGAATGTTTAGCCTCTCTAAAAGAAGGCTGAGAGGGGATATGATAGCTATGTTTAAATATTTGAAAGGATGTCATGTTGAAGAGGCAACAGGTTTGTTTTCCATGGCTTCAGAGACTAGGACTCGGGGCAATGGTTTCAAACTACAGGAAAAGAGATTCCAATTGAACATTAGGAAGAACTTCATGACAGTTAGAGCTATTCGGCAGTGGAATATGCTGCCGTGGAGGGTGGTTGCGTCTCCTTCTTTGGAGGTTTTTAAGCAGAGGCTGGATGGCCACCTGTCAGAAATATTGTGATGGGGGTTCCTGCATGGCGGGGGGTTGGACTAGATGGCCCTTGAGCTCTCTTCCAACTCTATGATTCTATGACTGTCCTAGAGGATAGAATGAAAATCCAAAAGGACATTGACAGATTAGAGTGCTGGGCCAAAGCTAACGGAATGGATTTCAACAGAGGGAAATGTAGGGTGCTACATCTAGGTAAAAAGAATGAATTGTACAGATATAGGATGGGGGACACATGGCTGGAGAATCGTACCTGTGAAAGGGATCTGGGAGTCTTGGCGGACCACAAATTGAACATGAGTCAGCAATGTGATGCAGCACCCAGGAAAGCCAATGTGATTCTTGGTTGCATCAACAGAACCATAGTGTCTAGATCAAGGGAAGTGATAGTCCAACTCTATTCTGCTCTTGTCAGACCCCACCTGGAGTACTGTGTCCAGGTCTGTGCGCCTCTATTTAAAAAGGATTTTGACAACCTCGAGCGGGTGCAGAGGAGGGCAACCAGGGTGGTTGATGGTCTGGAGGAAATGTCTTATGAGGAACGGCTTAGGGAAGTGGGAATGTTTAGCCTTTCAAAAAGAAGGCTGAGGGGGGATATGATAGCTATGTTTAAATATTTGAAAGGATGTCATATTAAAGAGGGAGCAGGTTTGTTTTCTATGGCTTCAGAGACTAGGACTCGGGGCAATGGTTTCAAACTACAGGAAAAGAGATTCCATTTGAACATTCGGAAGAACTTCATGACAGTTAGAGCTGTTCAGCAGTGGAATATGCTGCCACAAAGGAGGGTGGTGGAGTCTCCTTTTTTGGAGGTTATTAAGTAGAGGCTGGATGGCCATCTGTCGGAAATATTGTGATGGGGTTCCTGCATGGCAGAGGGTTGGACTAGATGGCCCTTGAGGTCTCTTCCAACTCTATGATTCTATGACTTCCAAAAGAAGAGGATGCATTTCACCAAAAGAGTGTAACCTAGTTGACTTGTGACATTTCAATATGCTGAATAATATATATTTATTCATTTCAGAGTATTTTACCCTACAGTCCACTACAATTAAGACATGTTCAAGTATTGAGAACAGGGAATTGAGGGACATCTTACAGCATTAAAAGACAACATAATATTAACGAGAGAACATGAGCAGTTAAAAAGAGAGTAAAATTCCATGTAAAAATTATGAGTGATGGAAAGTAACATTGAATCATAGTGTCAATGTAATCACATAAGATTATAAGTAGTTATAAACACAAAGTCTATGTGATCCTATAGATTCATATAAAAGACACATAATAGGTAGTCCATCATTCACTGAAAGCTTGCCTGAAGAGAAAGGTCTTTGCCTATTTCTGGAAGGATAGCAGAGACGAGGCAGTCCTGGCCTCTAGTGGAAGGGAGTTCCAGAGTCTGGGCGCAGCAGCCGAGAAGGCCCTTTCATGGGTTCCCACAAGACATACCTGTGAGGCTGATGGGATGGAGAGAAGGGCCTCTCCTGATGGCCTTAGCACCCAAGCTGGTTCATACTGTGAGATTCAATCTATGTGGTAGCTAGGACCCAGGTCGAATAGTGCTTTGTAGGACAAGGTCAGCAGCACCTTGAATTGTGCTTGATAGCTGATTGGCAGCCAGTGGAGCTGCTTTAATGGGGTGTAATGTGATTTCTCTGCCCCGCCCCAGTCAGCCGTCTGGCTGCTGCATTTTAGACCCATTGGGAGTTTCTTGAGCTTTTCATTGGTAGCCCCACATAGAGCGCATTACAGAAGCCTCGGGTCGCTATGCATGTGGGTTATGGGTGCCGTAGTACCCAAAGGCAACATTTCTGTGTTCTGCACAGGATGATTTTTGTAACTGCTCCCTCTTGTACTGATAGAACTCCATGGCTGGACTTGCAGGAACCTCCGGTGGTCCTTTGAACTCAAGCTCTGGGTTATCAGCTGTTGGATTTGTTTTTCCCTTCCAAATGCTGGCCTGGATTTCCTTGAACAGACACAAACAGTGATAAAAGCTCCTCCCTCGTGTCCCCGTGGCTCTCAGTGACAGTCTCTCAGGGCCAATATTTTATTGTTGCTGTTACATCTGTTTCCTAAGATAGACTTTCTAGATATTAAAAAAAGGAAAGTGGGGGAAACGCTGTCCACAGTCCCATTGTACAAGGAGAACATGGAAATCACGCCCCCCCCCCGGCCAAGACTTTTGGCACCAGGCATGATGGGTTGAGAAAAGTTCCTTTTTTTGCACTACAGTGGACAGAAATCTCTACTGTGTGTTGGACTAAAAAATGTACATTTATCACTCTTTGTTGAATGATTGTGCAACATTCTCCCCTCCCTGCTCCCCCTCCCAACCTTCAGCCTTTCTACAGATATGTGGCACTACAACTCCCATCATCCTAGACCAGCCAGAAGTTGTATAGCTGGACAGTGAAAGCACATGCCTGTGTCCCCAAGGGCGCTGGGACAGGCCACACTGTCCACTGCATTCTCGCAAGGTGAGAGGGTTTGTGGGGCACATCGGCCTTATAGTCTAAAAGCAGTGAAGTGCAAAGATGTGGATGGCAACTCTCTTATGAACATTCTTCTTTGCAACAATTTAAAGTCATATACTTAGTCCTTGATAGTCATGCCATCATTCCATACTCAGTCGCCTCTTTTCTGCCAAAGATTTAAAAACTTTTTTAGAACCCAACAATTTTTTAGAAACCCATTTATTATCAAGATGCCACTTCTCCCAAATGGCCTTGCACCCTGTTTTTTTTTTTTTTTAACTCTGGTGCTGTTCCAGATAGCTCTAGTTTACACACAAACGAAGTCTGCTCCAGGTGAGGCTGCACTCCACATTTTACAGAACTGCAATCATAAAATGCATCAGGAGGAGGAGGAGGAGGAGGAGGAAGAGGCGCCGCCGCCATCGGTTCTCCTTCAACAGAGGCGCTGCACGCACGAATCCAGTCTTGGCTCCAGCCCCCTCAGGAGCTCCTGCCTGTTAAAAGGCAGAGGGAGGTTTTGAAGGAGTTAAGGAGGCTGCGAGGAAGCCAACAAGGCTGGTCCCAGGGGCCGGTGTCTTCCCTGACAGTGAGGAGGAGTCAGAGGCTGGGAGTTCCTCGGCACTGGCATTTCTCCCGAGCTCCACTTTGAGACGCCGCTAGAAGAGGATGGCAAAGTATCTGGTGCTCTCCGTCGTTCTCCTTGGCAAAGCCTGGCCATGCACCGCCGAGCTGCCCTCGTTCGGGAACACAGGAGCTGTCTGCAGACTCACGAAGCCGGCTGCGCTCCACCGTAAGTCTTGGCCCCGCTTGGCCCTACCTCCCACATCCTTGCAGGGCAGCCTCTCCTGGATGCCCCGGGCGAAGGCTCTCTGCTCACTTGCCCCCTTTCCTGCCCCTCTCCTGCTCTTGGCCCTGCTTCACGCAGCTGGGCTCTGCACTTCCACCCTGCCTCCTGCCTCATTCCAAGAAACCTTTAATGGCATAAAATAAATTAAGAACAAAAATGTCAAAACTGTGGAATAAAGTACTAAAGATAAATAAACGAAGAGATGAAAGGGAACAGATTAGTGGCCATCCTTCGTCTTGGAGGTCTCATTATTGGTACATAGCACTCAGGACAGGTATTCAGCCCCTGAGACCATCAGTTGGGAATATTTGTCCTCAAGTAGCCACTGAATTATGCACTCTGGGGATCCAGAAAGGTTAGAAATGAATGGGCCAGAAACTGTTGACAGAGCTTGTGATGGGTGGGCAGGGAAGAAGAATATGGGAGGTTGAGACGGGTTCCAGTAAACAATGTTTACATAGTCTGTTCTCAAATGGTACAGAATAATATCTTCCTGAGAGAACAGCTGAAGAAAGGATGTTCATTCTGGTGAGCATCAAAGCCCTGTGCTGGCAAGGGTTAATAAGGGGTTCCATATAGTTCGCTCCTAGCCCCAAAGTTGGCATCAGGCCATAAAAGCGAGGGGAGCAGGCTGAGTTGAGACCTGCTGCAATGGACTGGCGCACAATTTTAAAGATTTGGGATACTTCACAATTAGTTAAGGAATCTACATTAATTCCAGTATAGTCAATTTTGAGCTTGATGTGTTGGTACCAGCTGGAGATGTAGGAGTCCCTTAATAGATCATATAGTAGAGAGTTGGGGTCAGCATGGAAATGGAGGTGCAACCAGTACTTAATTGTAACCATCCAAGCAGTGGTTGATGGCAGGTGGAGGCCAAGTTCATTGCTGATTGTAAAAAGGTGAATCATGTTTGGAACACTCAGGATGTGAGGGAGGAAGATCGCTACAATCTGATCGATTTCTAGATCTGCAGCTGCAATCCAAATTGGAATCCCATAAAGAAGGTGGTTTAAAGTTTTAAGTTTTCCCTTATATGTCCCATTCTTTGACTTACGGAAGATGCTCAGATTTTTACTGTGTGCCTTTGTTTCCATTGTTTGTTTAGCCAAATACAGTAGCCTGGTATTTCTATTTGTAAACACTTTTATCTGTGGTTAAGAACATAAGAACATAAGAAGAGCCATGCTGGATCAGGCCAAAGGCCCATCGAGTCCAGCTTTCTGTATCTCACAGTGGCCCCATCAAATACATCTGGAAGCGCATGAGAGCAGATCTCTGTCTCCTGATACCACTGCCTTGCATCTGGCCCTTGAAGTACCCTGGTTTTAAGCCTGGAGATGACACATCTCCCTCATGGTTTGTCACCTGTGGTAGACTTTTCCTCGAGGAATCTGTCCAATCCCCTTTTGAAGGCATCCTGGCCCAATGCCATGACCACATTCTGTGGCAGGGAGTTCCACAGACTAACAAAATGCTGGGTGAAAAAAATATTTTCTTTCGTCTGTTCTAAGTTGTTAGTCTATGGATGCCTTCAAAAGGGGATTGGGCAGATTCCTGATGGAAAACTCCATCACAGGTTATAAACCATGATGGAGATGTGTAATCTCCAGGCTTAAAACCAGAGTACTTCAAGGGTCAGATGCAGGGGAGTAGTATCAGGAGACAGATATCTAGTCTCATGCGCTCCCAAACGCATCTGGTGGGGCCGCTGTGAGATACAGGAAGCTGGACTAGATGGGCCTTTGGCCTGATCCAGCACGGCTCTTCTTATGTTCTTACTCTCCCATCCCTCAGTTTGAGTGGATGTCCCCTAGTTCTGGTATTTTGTGAGAGGGAGAAGAGCTTCCCTCTATCCACTTGACTCATGCCCTGCATTATTTTGTATGTCTCAATCATATCCCCCCCTCAGGCACCTTTTTTCCAGACTAAAGAGCCCCAAATGTTTTAGCCTTTCCTCATAAGGAAGGTCCCCCAGCCCAGTAATCCTTTTAGTCGCTTTCTTCTGCACCTTTACCAGATGCAGTCACCAGAGTTGTACACAAGACTCCAGGTGCAGCCTTACTATCATTTTGTATAATGGCATTATAATGTTGGCTGTTTTATTTTCAATGCCCTTTTTGTTCACTGTATTTCTGCAATTGACATTGCATGCAGAATATGCCATCCTAACCACTTTCTTTGTTTTCTGTGAAGACATAAACAAGTTTCTACTGGCCCTTATGGCTGAGAAGAAGAGCTACTTGGCAGCACGTGGCCATTCTCCTTTTCCTTCCGACTGTTGTATTATCTCTACTGAAAATGAACGGTGCTCGCAGTAGAACTGACAGGAGGGCTGCACTGCGTAGTTTCCTTAATCACTCCATCAACAATGCAATTGAGCTAAATTATGCAGAACAGTAAAAGAACTGAAAGGACTTGTGCATGCTTAGATAATTTGTACCTATGAACTTCATGCACATGATTTATGTAGGTCACAGGAACCAACTTTCAAGGTGCATGACTTTGCCAAGATGCAAGAGAAAAGTTAACATGTAAGACTACAGCTTTATGAAATCAGGCAAAATAAACCAGTTGACATGATTTATTCTTCTGAGCCGTGTGTGTGTGTGTGTGTGTGTGTGTGTGTGTGTGTGTGTGTGTGTGTGTGTGTGTGTGTGTGTGTGTGTGTGAGAGAGAGAGAGAGAGAGAGAGAGAGAGAGAGAGAGAGAGAGAGAGAGAGAGAAACAGCTCAGTAGTTTTGGCATCCGACTGCTGGTCCAGAGGTTGGGGGTTTGATTCCCCCACGGTGCCTCCTTGGCAGGGGCTGGACTGGATGATCCACAGGGTCCCTTCCAGCTCTTTGGCAGCTTTAATATTGTTGTTGTTGCTGCTGCTGCACTGAATTCTCCACCTCCATGCCCCACTTTCAGACTTGAGCATTGTGCCTGTGGTTAATTTTCAAAGCACTGAGGACTAGAAACTCAACTTTTCCACAAACGGAACCACAAAGATTTTTTCAGGCTGTCCAGAAGCAGAGCCTAGAACGTCCTTGCTTTTGGAAGAAGCACAGAACCCTCCCCCCCAACAGTGGTCCTCCTGCCCCTGGCGCCTGGGCTCAGGGTTCCCTCTTTATCCTTTCTCTTGGCAGTGAACGAGCAGACGGCTCAGGTGATCCAAGCCGCTTTCCAACATGCCGACTACCCAGATATCAAAGGGGAGAAGTCTATGCGCTTTGTGGGCAAAATTGCCTACGGGTTGACAAAGTAAGTGCAATTTTGACACTCGATGGCTAGTGCAGGTACTTTGAATTGCCTGCGACTCACATGGGTGGTGAAACACAAGTGTTGCTGTGTCGGTTGAGTGTGCAGCCAGATGCACAAGCATTTCCACAAGTCTGCATTCATTACTCCCCTTGCACAAACTCTGGAAATGTGCGAACGCTAGCAGCGAATTGAGCAGGGGCATCCCCTGTGGTTCCTCCTCTATCCTTGCGGTGCATTCATTTTTATCCAGTTTGGGCAGACTGTGGAAGATGTACAGTATTCTTCTGTAACTCCTGGAATCCTCTAGCCAACATCTTATCTGACCATGTAGATTATTTTTTAAAGTCAGGCTTCCAAGCTATGATTTGGGAATGTATCATTGCTGATAGTGGGGACAGGAGGGTGGCAGAGTGAAGTTATCTGAGTCTGGGATCCGATTTTCTTGCAAAACAGATGTATTTGGGTTTGAAACAGGGTGTATGGTCCTTGGGACCTATTTGACCAATGAATTGCAGCTTTGAATCTAGGGGCTTCAGACAGTGGCAATTCATTCCATAAAGCAGCCAAGCCCCTGCTCATCCCCTGAGTACAACCCTGACAGATTCAGGTAGCCAGTTCAAGGTCGACTCAGCCTGCCTTCCCTCTGAGGTCAGTAAAAGCAGGCAAAATGTCTCTTGCATAATTCTGTTGCCAGAGAGTGCTCCAGCGCTATGGGGTGGAATATAAGTCAAAGCAGCCACAATAAGTGGAGACAATTTGCTCACTCTGGCCTGGGGAGATGTAAGCATCGAGAATGCTGCAATCTTACTTTGGAATAGTAGCTGAAATCCTTGTGTTGGGCATTGTAAACCGCACTATAGCAGCAGCACGCTTATCGAATCAGTAGGGTTTTGGTCAGTTTGTGGCTGTGCTGGTTCTGTTGCTTCCAATGGGCCTACTCTAGTTGCAAGTTGCACCACTAAAGGAAGGCATAACTAGATTAGGCCCATTGGAAGCAATGGAAATTAGGCTGATGTTGGCTCAGCAAGATCTCCCAGCGTACTACACTACCGGATTTCAGCTGCCGTTCCGTGCAGAGTCTAAAGCTGTACTCCTAATGGGAGGGCCGGGATGTTGCATGTGAATGCATGGGTGTTTGTGGAAGGAGTAACCTATTTGGGCGTGTACACCAGGCATGCTCTTGGGAGCCCCACCACCCACTTGAATGGTCCCGAGACAGCTGTTCCCTGTGTTCCTCCTCCAGCATCCATGTCAGTCGCCTCTCCATTGAGAGCAGCAGCGTCGACTTCCAGGAAGATTCAGCCATCAGCATCGAAATCCAGAATGTCTCGGCCTCCTTTCGAGGAACCCTGTCCTACGGCTTTGTGGGGACCTGGCTGTGAGTATTCACACAGAGACCCTGTGGGGCAGCAGCAGCAGGCCACTTCTTAGCAGGGGTCCAGGGGAGCAGCGTGGAATCAAAGCTCCAGAACCCATTTCCCAAAGCAAGGATCCATCACCTGATGGGTCAGAGCACCAAGGCAGTTAACCGATCATCTTAAGCCAGTGGTGTCCAAACTTTGGCCCTCCAGATGTGTTGGACCACAACTCCCACAGTCCTTTGTCATTGGCAATACAGGCATGGAATTCTGGGAGTTGTGGTCTAAAACATCTGGAGGGCCGAAGTTTGGACACCCCTGTTTCAAGCTATGGTGAAGGCAAGCAGGGATGAAAACCCAGTAACTTTTTGCAAGGTTATTTGGACTTTACATTTAGCAGTTAAAAGTTGCCCTTTGCAGGGTGGAGCAGCTTTGCTAAGAGAACCTAACCGGTTGTGTGAGATGGAGAGTAGAGCTGGTTGCTCAACTTTGAAGACCACCAGCCTGTGGCATCCCCTGGAGCCAGCTGGGCTCAAACACCTGTCTTTCCGCAATCCTTCATCAAAGCCAGGGGTGTGAAGGGCAGCTCTGGGATGTCCCTTCTGCATTCCCAGAACCTGCCTTATAGTGCCCTACTCTTTGGAAAGACTTGCCGGAGCTTGGCATTTGATCACTGTGTGGCTCTGCGGAGAGCTTCTGGCTGGCTTTTCTGACAGCTGGAGCTCCTGTGAGCAAGGAAACCCCAGTTGGTTGATTTGCTGCCGTTCCTGCTGTGCTGCCTCTCCCTCCCAATCAACAGGTTGTAGAAGAAAAGATGAGCTCCTATCTTAACCTTCGGGAGGGTGCAGGAAGGTGGTTCGGGTGTGGCAATGGTGCTTTAACTAAACCCATGATCTTTAAACAGGAAGACCATCACCATAACTGTCTGGGGATGATGGAAACTATAGTTTTTACCTATGCATTATAGGTGGGTGGTAGGTGGTTAAGGCTGAGCAGTGTCACTCACTCCAGCCACCTCTGTGTGCTTCAAGCCAGAGCATGAAAAAAAGTTACTTGTCTGAAGGACACCTCCAAAAATCCCCGACATGGCAGAGCTGGAGTGGAGTTGGGGGTGGGGATCTTGGGATTTGTTGTCCAGAGCAGTTGCAGAGGCTGTGGCCTCTTAGCAGAGACCAGCACTGCTCTCTGTTATTACAGTGTTTGTGTTTCTGAATGTTGCCACAGGGTGAAACTCATCCATGCCATTGAGTTTGAGATCGATTCTTCCATCGACCTCCAGATAAACGTTAAGCTGGGTAAGTGACTGTGGAGCACCCCAGGGCTGTTATCCGGAGGTTTGTGGGTCAGAGGGAATGAGGGCGTAAGGCTACAACACCAGCCGATGGCAGCTTAGGGTGCCCAGTGGGAGGGACGAAGCTCAGAAGCACCCGTTTCCCCGTGGATGGTTTATGGTCCTGGGCATGTGCAGAGGGACTCGGTTTGTTTGTTTATTCAATTTATATGCCAGGAGGACTATTTAGCCCAAGGGCTACTCTGGGCAGCTGTCTGGAAGATTCTTCCAAAGAGCTGCAGAGCGGGCAGGAGGAATTGGTTCTGCCAAAATCAGGAGGATGTCAGGCGTAACAGGAACAGGGAACCTATGGATTAGGTCCATTTGCTGCCTTCTTAACTGTGCACAGGGTGGGGTGGGGGGCATCTGCCAGATTTAAAAAAGCAAAGCAGGGAGGATGTTGAAGCAAGGACCTTCCATGAGCCTGCTTCTCTGCCAGCAAGAATGTTGGCATGTCTTGGAGCCTGGGTCTTGAGTCCAATTCTTTGCCACCAGATCCTGAGTCTCAAGCCCCAAGTCTGAGTCCCTATTAAAAACAGATCCCCCCTCCTCTAGAAAAAATATATGGATGAGTGGGTGGGTTCCAAGTCATGAACTGAATCTGAGTGATTGGGGCAATGGACCGAGTCAAGTTGCTGATGCGGCTGAAGTCCAACTAGATCTCGGGTCCTGTCGCTTGAGTCTTCATCCCTGTCCGTCAGTACTAGGTACCAGTGTGATGATGTCAGAGTGTCGTCTTGCTTGTTTAATTATGCAATATTTAATTCTTCTGTAGTTTTGTCATCTTCAGTTGTAGACACTTCATACGTTGATTTGTGCATTGAGTTTCTTTTAATCTATGCTGTTGACTTGCCTTCATGACGCTATCAGGTGCCTGTGTTGCCTGACAGGCAGGGTAGAGACTGAATAAATAAATTAAATAAATAAATTACTAGAGCACAGAGACGCTTCTTCAGATTGCACTGGGTGGCTGTGACTCTCCACCTTTTCCATTTCCCATAATACTGCTGAGCAGTTGCTAGGTCATGTGCATTATGGGAAATTACCCATGGGGTTGGGAAACTAGATAACCAGCCTGTATGGTCTAATGACCAGAGGCCTGTGTTTATGCAAAGCTTGGACTGTTGCTTTCCAGCCAGGATTCTGGGAGTTGTAGTCCAAAGGAATAACATTTATTGGATTAAAATGACATCCTTCCTGCCAGCAAATGGCTTCATCTCTGTCTTTTGTGTCTTTTTCCCCTGCTGAACAGACTGTGAAAAGAGCCGGGTGGTGGTGGACACCTCCGATTGCTACCTGGCCTTCCACCAGCTGGCCCTCCATCTGCAAGGAGACAAAGAGTGCGTTCCTGCAAGAAACACCCGCCAGGGCTTTGCACTGCCCACCTCGATTCTGGCCAACTTTACAGGGCTGCTGTTAACAAAGTGCTTTGAGCACTGAGGGGGCAAACACCTAAATAAATCCTAAGGAAGTAAAACCAAACTATTCCAAAAATGTTGCAACGTACGTCAGTCCTGCACGAAATTTCGGGGGCCAATAAGGACTTGAACACAGGTCATCCTCGTTCTAATCTAACACTCAAATCACTCCTCTGCACAGTTCTATACCACTAAGTTTCACATGAGTCCAGCCAACCACAACAGGCATTATTTGAGGGGTGGTTTTATCATTTCGCCGCCACGCATTCACCTGAGTTTCCATGGCCGACCGGGGATTTGAAGCTAAGGCGCCTGTGCCAAACCCATCACTATGTCCGTGGTTACTGCTTGCTCACATTCATAGGCCCAGCTGCTGACAGGTCAGCTGAGCAATTGCTACGCCAGGTTATTATTTTTATTTTTAATTTTTTATGATTTGGAGAATCATGGGAAAACCTCCCCTCCTAGCAAACCATGGTCCCAGTGAAATCCAAAAGACCCCATTTAAAGGGGTCCAGTTTTATGTAGTCTGGCCATAAGCGTCTTTTAAAAGATTTCAAATATTTTGATCTCACCTTTTTCCTTAAAAGGTGAGATAAGAATAGGCTTATCCTAATAGCCCTGGCTTCTGGTGGCTAAGATGAATTTAGCTTTGAAATCTTTTACACAAAATATGTTTGCATTGTGGGCATCTTTATCTTGCTGAGATTCTGAATTTGTGTGTTTAGATTCCTTTTTTTCTGCTGTAAGGCTCAGGAAACAGGTATGAAAGAGCAGAACAAAAAACCAAATACTCGTGGCTTAAAACTTGACTTTGCTTGCTTACATGCATCTTTAATATTGTCCTTTTAATGGTGTGAGCCAGCTTGGGTGCTTTTAAGGAGAAAGGCAAGATAAAAATATTTGAAATAAAAAAAATAATGAATCTTTCTCTCATACAGCCCAGGATGGCTCAAGCAGCTTTTCACAAACTTCATCTCATTTACCTTGAAGTTGGTTCTGAAAAATCAGGTAAGAGAGATACATGGGCTGAAATCCTATTGCATTTTGTGCAGGGTCAAGTGGTCCCCAAGCATTCCCCCATCTAAGAGTTGTACGATCAACTTCCTGGAGGGCATTTGGGGGTCTGGGGCACATGCAGTCAATGGGTTGCCGTTTTCCCACCTGTTGAAACCCTTAGGCCTAAATGTTTCAACGTTCCATCAGGAACAGGATATGAACAAGCATCGATTTGATGGTTTCCTCTTTTCTTCTATAGGTGTGTAAAGAAATCAATTTCCTTGCTCAGATGCTGGCAGACCTTTTCCAGGATGGAGCAGGCAAGTCTCTCCTGCCCCCCACCCCCCACCCCTTAACAATAGTTTATGAAGATTTTTCTTTAATTTCTTTATAAACTACCCAGAGTGGCCTTGTTGCTAGATGCCGTGGTATAGAAATCCAATAATAATAATAATAATAATAATAATAATAATAATAATAATAATAA
>JAHTLZ010000065.1:622662-641513 GCA_023846285.1 Phrynocephalus versicolor
AATAATAATAATAATAATAATAATAATAATAATAATAATAATAATAATAATAATAATAATAATAATAATAATAATAATAATAATAAATAGCATTTTATTTTCTTACTGGATTGGTCCTAGGGATTTCAACCCAGAGTTTCCGTAGGGTCTGGTTGCATGAACCTGCTTCAGTCACCTTTGTGAAACTCTCAAACACTTTCTGCTCTAAAGGCAGACTACTTTGAACGCCTCTTTCTCACCTCAAGGAGCCCTTGTCTGATTCTGCGGGTGTTGGGTTAGCTGGGCAGAACAAATGGGGAGGGGAGGATGATACTGGATGCTTACCTGAAGACTCTCAGGGTCTCAAGGTAAATTGGAGACCCTTGCGTCGAAAAGGACCTCTTTCTTCATTTCCTGCCAGCCCATTTCCTCCAAGATGGAGACATTGGCCTGGATCTCTCTGTGACAGCATCTCCAGTCATCAAAGCGACCTACCTGGAATCCCATCATAAGGTAAGTTGGCATCCACAAAGCCAGCCTCCTCCCTAACAGGGGAAAGGGGAAAACCTCTTTATAGGAAATCCTGCAGAAAGCCCGCCTGACCCAAGACATTTGGCTGCCTGAGGCAAGGAAGAAAATAACATGCAGCCATTTATCTGTGAAATGGTCTGGTTTTAGAATTTTAGGTTGGTGCCAGTGATAAATGAGTGCTCCCCCCTCCGGGCATCTGAGGGCAGGGGGTGGTGAGTACAGAGAATAAAGTTTTCAGGACAATCAGCTGTGCATTCCAGTGCAGAGGAAGGCCTGCCCTAATGGGTACTGCTGCCTACCTCCATACCTACCACTAGACTCCTCAGAAGGTTCTCTCTGCGCTACAGAGAATGACATCAATTTCATGGACCAAAAAGGACAGGAGAGTAACATAAAAATGGCAAGAGAGGATTTCATTGCAGCTTAAAAGCTTGCAAAGCTTGTTCGGCTGTATGGCCTTCTTTCACCAAACCGAGCCTTCAAAATAACCCTCCAGGGTTGACCATACAAAGAACATCCCGCTGTACCCTGCCAGTTACTAAAGAGTGCGTGGAGACAATGTGTTTATTGTGAGGACTTGCCCTGAGATGCAGGACAAAGTAGAGAAAAATGCAAAAGCAAAGTGTTCTGCTTATATACTGCCCCATAATGCTTCAAGCACTCTCAGGGCGGTTTACAATTCAATTATACAGGCTACACATTGCCCCTGCCCAGAAAGCTGAGTACTCATTTTACTGACCTCGGAAGGATGGAAGGCTGAGTGAGCCTTGAGCCGGCTACCCGAGACTGAACCCCAGGTTGCGAGCACAGATTTAGCTGCAATACAGCAATTTAACCACTGCACCGTGAGGTTCAAGACAGACACCTTGTCTTTCATGGGGACGTTCCTTGGGTAGGAGAAATCTAAAGGCTGAAGCTGCCAGCTTTTCCAGGAGCTGTCCAGGGTGTGCCTCTGAGTGGCCTTCTGTCCATAAAAAAGGCTGTGCTTTGTGTTTTCTGGAAAGGGCCTTTTGCTGTATAAAAATTACTCGACCGCCTTCCACGGCACTGCCTTTACACCATTCCTACTGCCTGAATCTCGAATGCTCCACTTCTGGTTTTCGGACCATGTCCTCAACTCCCTGGCCCTGGCAGCCTTTCTAGATGAGCGGCTGGAGCTGACCATCACCGGCAAAGAACTGCAGGTACCTCATCCTCAGACCATCCATGCACGGAGGTCTCAAAAGGAGTTGGGGAGCGGGGGAGCTTCTCCATGGATGGTCAGTGGAGAAATACGTTGCCCCTTTCTTCAAGAGAAGGCTTGGTACTCTTCTACAGAGAAAACTGACTCTCAAGTGGTTTTCTTGGTCTGGTCCAATTCTGTTTGCATGAAATTAATTTTTTAAAAAATTATATTAATAAATACTAATAATAAATAATAAACTTTATTTGTAGGCCACCTTGCTCCCTGAAGGGACCCAAGGCGGCTTATTTCATTTCTTGCGAATCTTGGATGAATGTGTTTAAAGTATGATACTGTTGGGCCAGCATCATTTCCTTGAAAGCCAATAGTGCAGTGGTTCCCACCCATGGGTCATCCAGGTGTTCTTGGACTGCAGATCCCAGAAAGTCCAGCCAGCACAGGTGATGGCGACAAAGGCTTCTGGGAAGTGCAGTCCAGTATTACCTGGGGACTCAAGGCTGAGAACCATTTGAGAAATGGTGCAGTGGCTATTAGATTGGACAGAAAACCACTGCTTTTTCTTTTTTTAGTACTAGTCCTTAGTAATACTATTGCTTAGGAACTATTTTGACAGCTTTACAAAACCACTTTAAAATAAAAATAATTGTTCTAGATAACTTCAGGAAAGCCTTCTGAATGAGTAACACTTCAAAAGGGTTTTTTGTTTTTTAAGTGATGTCTTTTATTAAAATGCAAGAAAATATATATATTTATATTGTATTACTCATGACTAAATGTCTCACCACTCATGGGTTACAAACAGTGGGGTTGTTTTTGAAAGTATCATTTCTATTCCATAAACCTTTATTGGTGTTAAACCAAAGGAAGTACACAAATAAAGATTAAACAGTTACACAGAACATTATAAAATAAATCTCACCAACGATCTAAAGTTCACAGAGGGTTGCTCTTTTTTAAAAAAAAATACAGCTGTTAGAAATTCAGCCACCCAAGCCGGGACTAGTTCAGAATTGTCCTGAAGGAGAAAGCCCGGATCTATCCTTCAGGGGGCCTGGGAAATCAAGGAGGATTTGCTCTAAGAAGAGTTTGCGTAGGTCATGGTGTTCCGGGCAAGGACCCAAGAGGTGGGAGACTGTCGGGGTCTCAGTGGCAAAAGTTACAAATCCTCTGAGCAAGAGGGATATTGTGGTATCTTTCAGGCAAAACTGAAGAACGAAGGATGTGAAGTCTAGCTAACATAAAGACACACCTCTTATTTGGGTTTACTAGTGTGTGAAAATAACACGAGTCTTGTCCAAAAGAGGGGGGTAAATTAAAATAATGTGGGGAACAGACTGAATTAAGACTAAAGGTAAGTGGCTGAGTTTCTACTTCCAGTAATCGTGTTTTTATGATCAGATGAGCTCTGTTAAGTTCAATATCTGTGAAAGAGTTGAGAGTAAAATCTAAGTTTGAAGTTTAATTACAAAAAGACTGTCCCAAGTGGAATTAAAAGGGTCTTTCAAAAGGTCATAGAACCAGGAGGAGTATTATAGTAAAGGCTTAACCAGTATCTAAAAGCCAAGGACCATGTCATGGTCAAATGTAGGTGGATACCCAACACAAGGGTCATAGTTGATAGTTTAATCATATCAGGGATGCCTAAAATATGTCTTAAAAAGGAAGCCATAGCCAGGTCTACTTTCTCACTGGCCACTTTGATCCAAATTGGGAGACCATACAGAAATTGGCTCATGGTCTTTGTCTGTAAAACTTTAAGAGCTGCAGGGATAAACTGATTGCCACTATTATAATGGAAGTGGGCGACTGCTTTTAGGTGAAGTGTTGTTAGTGATATTGCCGAATTTCTATGTAGAGTCCAATCAAGACGATAATGGAAAATTATCCCTAGAGATTTAAATGATTTAACGTTCAATAGGGTTATTATTGATACTCCAGTGTACCGGGTTCCAGGATTTTGGAAAGACCAATATTTTAGTTTTCTCTGAATTGATCGTCAAATCATTGGATGCAAAGTAGGCTTGAAATGCTGTCAAGAGCTGTTGCAGCCCGGTTCTGGAAATAAATAGAAGAACCAAGACATTGGCATAGAGCAGTATGGGTAGTGGAGAGTTATTCAGGCAAGGGGCAAACTTTTTGTATTGGGATAAAAGAGAATGCAAGTCAGCTAGAAAAAGATTAAATAGTATACAGCCCTGATGCATACGTTTAGCTATTGGAATCCTATCTGAAAGGGTGCCACAATGACTAGTCCGTACGCGGAAAGAATTAGAAGAGTGAAGTTTTCTAATTAAAAAGAGCAAATGGGGATGAATTCCCCAGGAAGCTAATTTGTTCCATAAAAGTTCTCTGTTGATTGAGTCAAAGGCACCCCGCAAATCAATGAAGGCTGCATAGAGTTTAAAGTGAACTGAGTATTTTTCAGCAAGAAAGGATAATACGAGTACATGATCTAAGGTCGAAGATTCCAGACAGAAGCCAATTTGTTCATTACTGAGAAGACACTTTTCCTGGGCCCAATCTGTTAGATGTTTTAATAGGTGCCTGGCATAAAGTTTCCCTATTGTAGAGAGCAGACTAATCAGTCTGTAATTAGTTGGGGAAGAAGGGTCATCTTTTTTAAAAATTGGGACTAGAATTGACGATAGCCAAGAGGCAGGTAAGGTCCCAGTTTGATCAATCAAGATGAATAGATTAGCCAAGGGAGCTGCCAACCAAATAGGAACATTGATTAAAAGTTCACAAAGGACCCCATCAGGTCCTGGAGCTTTCCCAGGTTTCACAGAATGTATTAATTCTAGTATTTCATCTTCCAGAACTGGGGGCGAAGAATGGAGGTCAGAGGACAAATGAGTGGATGTAAAATCCAAATCTGAGGCAGCAAAAATTTTGGTATAGTGTTTTATCCAGGCAGTGGGAGAAATAGGTGAGGGGTTGGTTGGAGAGGAAAGTGGGTTAGAACAGGAAACCAATTGCCAAAGACTCTGCTGTTCTTAGAAGAAATGGCTTCAAGCAGTCTGGAAAATCAATTTTTGATGTTCTAGTTGTGAAGTAAAGGACCAGTTGCTCAGGAGAAGGTTGGGTCCGGACAAGATGGAATAATTGTCTCACCTTATGTTTCGTAATCCAGCATTCCATATCAGACCAGGAGGCTGGACCTTTGTTACCTATAGAGGGACAAGTGGAGCTGAGCATCTGGGTTAAACTTTGGGTGATCAAGGAATATGCTTGAATAGCACCTTCAGAAGAATTAGTCAATTGGATAGTTAGATACGTGCTTGGTTTCTGGTAATCTGGACCATTGTTCAAAGACCAGTAAGGTTCATGGCATCCACTTGGGATGTAAGAAAAGATTTGAGGAGAGGTCCCTAGTATCAGTTTCCATGAAGGAGTTCAGTATTGATACCTGCACTGGAAGATGACCACTATAAGTACGGGGGCTAATCACAAAATCAGAAATCTTTATAAGGAGGTTGGAGGAAATTAGAATAAAATCAAGCACACTCAACCCCAGAGGGGAAAAAAGGTAAAGTCACCTGATGTAGCACTCCCAGAGGAACCATCCAGAATATATCTGGAAGTTGAGTAATGGCTACTGGACTTCTTTTTTGAGAGATAGAAACGTTTCGCTCAGGAAGTACAGGCCTTTACAGACCACATCAATGCGGTGGACCCTAATATTAGGTTCACTAGGGAAGACACCCAAGACAACAGGCTGGCTTTCCTGGATTGTGCAGTCATCATCAGACCTGACCGTGGCCTGGGAGTAGAAGTTTACAGGAAACGCACCCACACAGATCAATACTTACTGTTTGACTCCCACCATCCATTACAGCACAAACTAGGAGTCATCAGGGCCCTAAGACACAGAGCAGAGAGCATCCCCACCTCCACAGAAGCCAAGAAGAAGGAAGACAGGCACCTGAAGACAGCACTTAAGGCCTGTGGATATCCAAAGTGGGCCTTCAACAAAGCAGTGGGCCATCCCAGAAGAACAAGGGATCAGTCTGAGACCCAGACCCGATGGAAGAACCTGGTCGTTCCTTACATGGCTGGAGAGTCGGAGGAGCTTAAAATGCAGTGAGGAGTGTTCAGACCTCGACATTGGAGAAACTAAAAAGCCATTAAACAGAAGGATGGCCCAACATAGGAGGGGCAACAGCTCAGGACCAGAATCAGCAGTACACCTCCATTTGAAGGACAAAGGGCACTCTTTCAAAGATGAGGATGTACACATATTAGACAAAGAAGAGAGGTGGTTTGAAAGAGGAGTAAGGGAGGCCATTCATGTGAGCATTGAAACCCCCTCCCTCAACAGAGGTGGTGGGCTCCGGCATAGTCTATCTGCTACTTATCAGGCGGTGCTTTCCAAAGTACCGAGACAAATCAAAAAGCCTTCACCACCAAGGCCATAGCTAACGACCCATTCTTGATAGGTTTCAGCACCTTAGGCCATTGTTCACCTTAAGGCTATGGATACTATTGTCTCCCTAACGAGCCTATTTAGGCCATTGTTCATTTTATGAGCCTAATTCAGGCCAGGGTGACAAGAGGTCAAAGCTGCCTATAAGATGGAGGATTTGCACTAGCTGTATTCAGACCGATGAAGCTGTTTGGATGAACAGTGAAACGTTTCTATCTCTCAAAAAAGAAGTCCAGTAGCCATGACTCAACTTCCAGATAAACTCACCTGGATGACTGAGAATCTTCACAGACAATCAGAATATAAAGGTCATAAGTAGAATGGTCAACCACTGAAGGAGCATTCTCATTACTTACTGAATCCTTGGACCTCCTAGCACTGAGGAAAGTGGGAGGGATCAATTCCTCCATGTCCCAATTCATATGTTTTATGAGAGATGGGTTGTTTGTTCCTAATCTTAAATTAAGGTTGCCTGCAATAAGGAGGGAAATAGAAGGATATGACACCAATACTAGTTCGACAGTGCTCTTCATTTCCATCCAGTGTTCTATGGAAGAAGCAGCAAGGGGAGGGATATACACATTCAGCATAAGGATATGAGATTCCCTGTTTTTAAATACAAGGGCTTGAACATAGAGGGACTGGGTAGTGAGAGGGGACACAACAAAAGAGGGGGAAAGCTTCACCAGACAACATAGGCCTGATCGGTAGTGTGACCCTTCTTATTAGTTTTAAAAGCAGGCAGGGGATAGGAGACAAAACCAGCAATACTAGCTCTCTTTAAAGACCAGGTTTCCTGCAGGAAAATAATATATCTGGACAGAAAGTCTATAAAATCAAGATCATGCTTTTTCTTCTCCCAACCTGCTATGTTCCGTGATATCAGTTTTATAGCGGATTGGGAGAGGTGAGGGGTGGGGGGTGGGGGTAGAGACAGGGAGTCAATCAGAGGCTACAGTGGTACCAACACGATTTGAGCTGTCCATTCATGGGCAGAGTCCCAACTGCAGGATTAAGGTCTAATGCAGTCCTGTTTAAGGGCTTCATAGAGTCTTGGGATCCGACGGAGGAGGAGACATTCTTCAGACTCAGAGCATCGTATCCTGTGGATTAGCTGCAGGGCTAACAGAATCTAGGATCAGGGGAGGAGCAGGTTGAGGCTCTGTATCGATTGAGGTAAGAGCTCTGCCTTCAGTACGCAGATCCACAGTACGAGCGGGGGATAAAGCAGCACAGAGGGCACAAGGTACGGTAAACTGGGAGTGGATCAGCTTCCGCCAAGAGGGCAGGAGGCACCACCAGGTTTTGCAACAGGAGGTAGATTGTCAAATTCCTCAGGACTGCAACACAGCGTCTCTTATGAGATCAAGGGGTCAACTGAAGACTGTTCCAGGGAGGCTGGCCACTCAGGTGGAAATGGAAGGAGGGCGGGTGTGTGTGTGTCCAACCTCTGTTTGTTGGAAGTTTCAGAGGGGTCATGTCCAATTTCCCCCAGCCCCTTATCCTCTCTCTGGGAAGCAGCATAAAAACTTTGTTTGGTGGCAGCGGCAGTCACAGCGCGGTCCGCTGCTTCCTCCACCAGTGTGCCTTTTTCAGCCAAAGAAAGAGGAAAGGGTGAGGGGAGAGGCAGCTTTATTTCAGCCAAGGAGAAGGAGGCATGGGGCCCTTAGCAATTTGTAGCTAGTGGGGAAACGAATATAAAGCCAAGAGCAGAAAGCTCACCTCCCTCTTGGTTTCCCTGGTAATCAAGCGGGTAGCAGACTCAGCCAGAAATGGGCCCCTGCACCCTAGATGGTGTCCTCCTTCTCTCCTTTTCTCTTGGCCAGGGGACGGTGCAAAATCTGTATCACTCAGCTGTATCTCTCTGCTTTATTTGTATTTGTTTCATGATTTATTTTGGTAAAAAGCCACAACTATTTTTGTCTTTGATTTGCAATGTGATGAAACTTACTTCGTTCCTTCGTTCCTTCCTTCGTTCCTTCGTTCCTTCGTTCCTTCGTTCCTTCGTTCCTTCCTTCTAGGAAATATTTGAAAGTGAGAAACTACAAACTCAACAGGAGATTGTGCAGGAGGTAAGTTTTATTTGAGTCTTCCAGCCATCTTTCGACACAGTGGTTAACTGAATATTGATGCGGGAGAAGTCTATTTTCTGATTCCGCCCCCTCCATCAAATAAAATAAAATAAAATAAAAAATTAAATCTAAATATAATCAAGGTGTGTTAAAAGTGGAAGGGAGGATTTATATTTTGGCACACTATCCAGAGACTGCTCCCAATAAAGGCCCCCCTTCCGATGTGAGTAGGCACAATTCTTGATCACTATCTGTCACATCCTAAGGGGTGCTTTTACTCATCGGGAGAAAATGCTACCTAATAAAGGCTTGTGGCTTTAATAATAATAAGATAATCTAATAATAATCTATGAGAGGAACATTCTGTACCAATGTCTTTAAAAATGTGCGGTACTTAACAAGAGCAACCTGTCAAGTATATACAACAAAATACAACAAAATAAATACAACACAGAGGTCCCTGGCTGGGGTGGGCAAAATCAGGGGTGGCTTTTTGGCTTCCAGGCTCCCCACGGTCTACTCTGACCTGTTGGAAATGCCCTGAAGTTCCTATTAAGTTGAGCATTCTCTAGGATTCAGAATACCAAGGTAGAACAGGACCTTTGCTGCATGGTGCCAATAACAGTGTGGGCCAGCAGCTCCAGCGTTGAATTGGGATATAGGGGTTTGAGGTTCTAGGCATCTAATGAGCCATGAAACTTATAGGTAGTTTGAGCTGCCTGAGAGGGGGTTGTGACAACGTGACAAGCGCAGGAGGTGAGCCGTGAACCCTGCCTTCGGCTCACTGGAAGAAGGCTAAGGCCTATGTCCAACCATTACTAAATACTAAATACTACAGTAGAAACTCCACATTCCAGCATCAGTCCAAACGATTCACTTATCCTCAGTCTGAAAATATTTTAAAAATGGAAAATCCTAGAAATACAGTGGTATCCCGAGTTATGAAACTAATCCGTTCCAAGCATATACTCGTAAGTCGATTAGCTCGTAAGTCGGGGAGCGATTTCCCATAGGAATGCATTGAAAGTCAATCAATCTGTTCTGGGTGAACAGATGTCAATGCATTCCTATGGGATGCCTTTAGCCACCAAGCCAACCACTTGTCTCCATGACTAAAGACATTTTAAACCACCTGCTGCTTCTCCCCCCAACACGTTGGGGGGGGGGAGCAGTGGTTGGTTTAAAATGTCTTTTAGCCATGGAGACAAGTGGTTGCCTCTGTGGCTAAAGACATTTTAAACCACCCACTGCTCCCCCCCCAATGCGCCTGGTGGTGGTGGGGAAGCAGCGGGTGGTTTAAAATGTCTTTAAGCCACCGAGGCAACTCTTTGGCTTGGTGGCTCAAAGACATTTTAAACAAGCTGCGCTTCCCCCCGCAACATGCCTGATTGAGGGGGAAAGCTCAGCTTGTTTAAAAATTGTAAAACAAAAAGACTCCCTACCAGCAAACACACACACAAAAATTACAGTATATAAAAATAACAGAGGAAAAATCAACCTACCTTTCTTACAGTAGAGAAGTGCAGGAAAATGGTGCCGGTATTTTAAAACCTCCCAAAAACAAAGCGCCACGGGAGAAACAGTTTTCCAAAAAACAAAACAAAACCAAATTAAGTTGGGGAAACCCTATCTTTTGCTTGTAAGGAAGCAGCATTTAAAACCCTATGGAAACCCGCTCGTAACTCAGGCTTTTCGTGTGTAAGTGTGTAAGTTGGGGCACCAGCATTTCTAAAGATGAAGTTATGAGAAGAGGCCACGAGAGGGAGCCACAGGCCATGCTAAGTATAGCATTCGCTGTAGCAGGAGGGTTGGCAATACAGTCATTTGCATTTTCAGCCTCCATGGATGTGGGCCTTTGCAAGGTACTCCACAGAGATGGGAATCCTACTGTATATAAATGAATACTGTAATCAGTGAAAATGAACTTGCACATGCAGTGAACTGCCAGGTGGAGATCTCTATAATATCCTCCATCCATAATATTTTGCCACTCTTTGCCTCACCTATGCATGCACCCGGTTCAATAATGTGGAAGACCCTGGCTTGCCAGAGTGTTGTATGTGTGTGAAAAATTCTTCCCCATCTCTCTCTCTCTCTCTAATATTCCATTTCATCTAATCTCCCAAGAACATGGGAAAACTACTTTTTTTGTACAGTCTCTGCATGAGTGATGCACCCAAGAGTGGCCATGTTGGCTGGGGGCACCTTTGAGGTCATCATCCAAGAATAGTACATCTCCCAAGGGGTCCAGCCTCATCTCACACCATTTCTTTCTTCCACCCAGGCTGGGCTCTGCAACTAAGCCACGGTGGCAACAGTGGCATCACTTCAGTGAATGAGTGAATTGAGTTTTCTTGTCTCTCCTTCAGATTTTTCAGGGCGCCTCCTACAATGACTCCACCGCCAAGGTCTGGAGTCTAGATCCTCCTCAAATTGCCCTCCAGCCTGAAGGCACCCTGGTGAGGTCCTCCGTGGCCGTGAAGCTGGTTGTCTCCCCGGAAGGAGAAGGACCCTCTACTCGCTTGTACTTTGAAAAGGTTAGTGAATGGGTGGCCTGCTCTTTAAGAGACCGGAAGATCCAAGGCTCCCCTCAAATATCATATAGAAAGGACATTGCCTGGTTCTGGACTTAGCCACCTCTAGGCACAGAAGGCTCAAATGAAGAGATTTTTGGGTGGGGTGGGGCTTTGGCTCCCGGAATTACCTCTAACCCCCAGCCAGCTGAGTGCAGCTCTACTGCTGAGGCTGTGCGTTGAGAGCCCTCCTTGTCTGATGTAGGGTGGACCACAGTACTGGCTCAGACCTTCTAGAGCCTTAACTAGCCATTTTGACTCAGGAGGGAACCAGCTTCCTCTGCTGTGCCAGTGTGGATCCACCTGCAGGGAAAAGAAGGAGGAGAACCTGTCCTCCTTCCCTCAGGATTTTGGGGGTCCTCTACATTTTGCCAGCCCAGGGCAAAGACCCAGTTGCGCCACCCTCGGGGTCTTATTTGCAGCAGCAATGAAACAGCAGAGCTCTCAATTTTGGTATGCTCCTATTCCCCCCATCCCTTTCCCCCATCACCCTTGGACAATCTTTATCCAGAAGAGTTTTGTTTCCATCTCTTGCTTATCTGAGCAACAGTTCTCCTGGCATTCAGAGCAGTGTCCTTCTCAGGAAATACAATTTATTTATTTATTTTAGAGTATTTTTACCCCACCTTTGTCCTTGGAAAAAGCCCCAAGGCGGCTGAACCTGGGACCTTCTCCACTAACCTGCAGCCTCATGCATCTGACAGGGATACAGGAAGATGACTATTCCCATTTTAGCCCAATCATCTGTCTAGATCTGCCTGCAGTTTGCGCTGCCCGTTTCAATCGTGCTCTCAGTCCATGCCTGGCTGCTGTCTCTTCTTGATGGGAGCTCTCCAAGGTCATGAACCTTCTTCCCAAAACAGGATCATCAGCCTTAGTCACTCCTGTAAAGTACAGCCACTCCTCACTTAACAACCACCCTGTTTAGTGACTGCTCAGACTTACTGTCGCCAGTAGCAGTGGCCAAAACTGCTGCCGCCACTACCTCATGGCTGCCTGAGGATGAACCTGCTGTTCTGGCCTGCAGTTTATGGGCCAAAGCATCCGGCCTGCTTCTGCTTGCCTGCCCCTCCCTTGTCAGCAGTGGAGAGAGGGGAGAAAGCAGGGCTGCCGGCACCCCTTCTGCCTTCCTCCTACTCTCCTCCCTCCAAAGGATGGGTCTTCCTGCGAACCCAGAAAGAATGACCTAAGCAAGTGTAACGTCGACCACCTCCATCTTTATATCCCCCTCCTTTTTGTTTGGTTTCTCCTGAGGTCTCCCAGAGAGCCCCCCCCCCCCCGTGGATTTCCTGCAAGGAGGGTCACCTGAACACACCACAAGGCATCCATCTGCCTTCAGCAACTCACTTACCAACCAATTCACTTGGTGACCTA
Organism: Phrynocephalus versicolor; assembly: GCA_023846285.1. Classification (NCBI taxonomy): domain Eukaryota; kingdom Metazoa; phylum Chordata; class Lepidosauria; order Squamata; family Agamidae; genus Phrynocephalus; species Phrynocephalus versicolor. The sequence goes on from JAHTLZ010000065.1 coordinate 634,798, forward strand.
GGCATAGGAACAGAACTCGGTCATTAAGTGAGGATTAACTGTACAGTCGTAAACCTGGAGCAGAACCCCAACACTCCTGAAACAGGAGTCACCTGCTGCTGCTGGATGGCAGCTTTTCCTTGAGGGCTGGGATCTTCTCAGCATTGCCCCCCACCGCTGTGTCAGAAATGGAGACCTCATTGGCAGCTCACCCAGAGTCCTGCAGATCATCCCTTCTGCCCTGGCAAACCTCCTGGCTTTTCAGCATCCATTTCTACATATTTCTTTCTCCTTCTGGTTCCCCTCATTCTGCCCAAAGTTAGACATCATCATTGCTGTTTTGGCTTTGGAGACGGCAGCTCTGAAAAGAATGAGGTTAATTGTATTCATAACAGTCTTTAAGGATCTTCAGTTTATGGATTCTCTGTCTTCCAACATTTCTTTCCCTTGAATGATCAGCTGTAGCCCCCTATACCTTTTATTAGAATGATTGAAGTACTGTAAATTTCTGCATCTTTTTTAATCTGATGATTTCTTGGACTCAATTGTTTGGTTTTAGTATTTCTTCATTGGTCACCTTCTCAACCTAGGACATTTTTAACCTGCTGAAATAAATCCACATTTCAAATTCTCCTGCCTTTCACAAAGTTGGTAATGTCACCCATTCCTCTGTTTTTCTGTCCTTCTTTGCAGGAAGTAACTGCCTTGATCCATGCCTCGTATGCCCAAAAGAGACTGACTTTGCATCAATCACACACTATGTATGTACTGATACCCTCCCATTGAACAGAGAGTCCTGTTTCTCCCAGTTACTACAGAGGGTGATGAAGGGGCGTGTGTCACTGCTCCTCCTCCTCCTCCCTCTCCTGATACCCTCCAGCTGTGTTTTGCTACACCCAGGGGTCAAAATGACTGGGGATGATAGATGCTGTAGTCACCTAGACAGACAGCACGGTGTGCAAGCATTAGTACCTATAACTCAGAAGACCTGGGTTCAAATCTCTGCTGGGCTATGAAACCTCACTGGATAATCCTTGGGCAAGTCACAGTCTCTCTGCCTTTCCTAATTCACTGGCTGGTTGTCAGAATAAAGGCAAAGAGAGTGAGTGACCCACACGTTGAGCTAATGAGAGAAACTGAAGGACAGAAATGAAACTGGGAGCGATTTCTTTATAGCCACTCTCAGACCTGGCTTCTTATTTTCCTCACAGGATACAACCTAGAACATTCAAGTGTTCTCCAGATATAAGTGTGGTAAGTCTGCCATCTCCATGGTCTTGAGCTCAGGAATTTACTCTAAAACCCATGACTTTGGATCGTCCATGAGGACAGACGGAAGGGACTGGACACGCGTTTAGCCTTGAGAAAAGAAGATGGAGGGGAGGCGGTAGAGCACTTTTCAAAGACTTGAAAAGCTCTCTCTCGTCCAGAGGAAGAGGGGGCAGGATTTGTCCTTGGTCACCACAGAGACACAAAACAACGGCCTCTGGCTACAGGAAGCCAGATGTCAATTGAACATCAGGAAAACCCTCTGAACTGTTAGAGCAATACGACAGTGGGGCAGCCATGACCTGAGGAGAGGGTGAGGGCTCCACCGCTTGGAGGCATCCAAGGGAACGTGGGACGGTCATCAGTCAGATCTGCTTGGATGTGGACTTGATGGCCTTCGAGGCCCCTTCCAACTCCCATCCTTCCATGGTTCTATGAGCATAAAGGAAATCTGGTTTTGGGTGGGTGGGTGGGGCAATCCAGCAAAAAAACATTGCACAAAGCTTTAGATAGCCCCGCCCCCCACACACACTCACCTCAAACTAAGCATAAAACATTGGGCAACAGACATTTCCTTGCTTTTGAACCTTAGTCTGTAGGTTCCTTGGGGCAAGGACCTTGTTTGCCCAGTCAAGCGCCACACACCCTGATTGCTGTGTTACACAAGTATCAGCTCTAACAGGCGGGGAAATGGATACCATTAGTAATGTCACTTGCAATGTTGGATTTCAGAGTGAGGAGACCCTGAGGCACATTTTGGAGAAGATCATTACAATCACTGGGATTCCCAAAGTGGTTTCAAGTGAGTATATCCATCAGTTGTTGCCCACAGCAGCAGCTGTGAAGCATCTGGAACAGCAGTCCTGCAATAGGTTGCTCTCATCTGGCTCAGGAACGTGACCTTCTGAGGGAGATTGCATTTTTAGTGGATGCAAAATCTCATGGGACCTGGCTTGGGAAAAGTTTCTTTTGGGGACTTCAGCTCCCCAGATCCTCCTGCTAAGGGATTCTAGGAGTTGTAGTCAAAAGCCTTCCAAGCTGTAAACAGGTCATAGTACAGTATGAGTGGTAAAAATTAAAAAGGGAGAGACAAATAAGGCAGAGTAAAAATTAATAGAAAGTGCCATTGCATGAGGAAAAAACAATCCATATTAAGATTTATTTATTTATTTATTTATTTATTTATTTATTTATTTATTTATGCATCAGGGGAACTTACAATATTGAAAGGCAATATTTCAAGTCGAAAACAATGAGTAAACGGCTTAGGAATCTCGGAATATTTATCCTTTCAAAAAGAAGGCTGAGGGGGATATGATAGCTATGTTTAAATATTTGAAAGGATGTCATATTGGAGAAAGGACTGATTTATTTTTCCATGGCTTCAGAGACTAGGACTCGGGGCAATGGTTTCAAACTACAGGAAAAGAGATTCCATTTGAACATTAAGAAGAACATGACAGTTAGAGCTGTTTGGCAGTGGAATATGTTGCCACAAAGGGTGGTGGAGTCTCCTTTTTGGAGGCTTTTAAGCAGAGGCTGGATGGCCACCTGTTGGAAATATTCTGATGGCGGTTCCTGCATGGCAGGGGGTTGGACTGGATGGCCCTTGAGGTTTCTTCCAACTCTATGATTCTATGATTCATGATTTTATGAGTATAACAATGGTGTTTAATGTCATTTAAAAATGGTATTTAAAGGTAAGAACGAATAAACATAAGAACATAAGAAGAGCCATGCTGGATCAGGCCAAAGGCCCATCTAGTCCAGCTTCCTATATCTCACAGTGGCCCCACCAGATGCGTTTGGGAGCGCACAAGACTAGATATCTGTCTCCTGATACCACCCCCCTGCATCTGGCCCTTGAAGTACCCTGGTTTCAAGCCTGGAGATTACACATCTCCATCATGGTTTGTAACCTGTGATGGACTTTTCCTCCAAGAATCTGTCCAATCCCCTTTTGAAGGCATCCAGGCCATATCCCATCACCACATTCTGTGGCAGGGAGTTCCATAGACTAACAACGCGCTGGGTGAAAAAATACTTTCTTTTGTCTGTTCTTACTCTCCCAGCCCTCAATTTGAGTGGATGTCCCCTAGTTCTGGTACTTTGGGAGAGGGAGAAGAGCTTCCCTCTATCCACTTTACTCATGCCCTGCATTATTTTGTATGTCTCAATCATATCCCCCCCTCAGGCACCTTTTTTCCAGACTAAAGAGCCCCAAATGTTTTAGCCTTTCCTCATAAGGGAGGTGCCCCAGCCCAGTAATCATTTTAGTCGCTCTCTTCTGCACCTTTTCCAGTTCCACTACGTCTTTCTTGAGATGCGGTGACCAGAATTGTACACAATACTCCAGGTGCGGCCTTACTATTTTTTTGTATAATGGCATTATAATGTTGGCTGTTTTATTTTCAGTCCCCTTTTTGATAATCCCTAGCATGGAATTGGCACCTTACTTCATTAAAGAGCAATGTTAAAGCTGAGAACAATAAGTATATTATTATTATTATTATTATTATTATTATTATTATTATTATTATTATTATTATTATTATTATTATTATTATTATTATTATTATTATTATTATTATTATTTAACCACACAGCTATCTACGCTGGATTTTATATTACCAATCACTAGTCGAACGCTTCCCAAGCGTTTAGGACTCAGTGATGTATCGGCGAATTATGCGAGCAGATTCCAGTAAGGTGGCTTTCTGCATCTGACTGATGGTGACTTTTTCAACTCCAATTTCTTCTAAATACTTGCTTAGCTCTTTGGGCACCGCACCCAGCGTGCCAATTACCACTGGGGCCACCTGTACCCGTTTATGCCAGAGTCTCTGAAGTTCAATTTTGAGATCCTGATATCGGGTAATTTTTTCAAGTTGTTTTTCAGTGACTCTACTATCTCCTGGTATAGCAACATCAATGATCCACACTTTTTTTCCTCCACAATCACAATATCTGGGGTATTATGCTCCAAAACCCTTTCTGTCTGTATTCGGAAGTCCCAAAGTAACTTTGCATGCTCATTTTCAGTCACTTTTTCCGGCTTATGGTCCCACCAGTTCTTTGCTATGGGCAGATGATAGTTCTGACACAAATTCCAGTGGACCATTAGAGCAACTACATTATGACGCTGTTTGTAATTGGTCTGAGCAATTTTCTTGCAACAACTCAATATATGGTCAATAGTTTCATCTGCCTCTTTGCAGAGTCTACATGTGGGGGACTCAGCAGATTTTTCTATTCTAGCCTTAACTGCATTTGTTCTGATAGCTTGTTCCTGAACTGCAAATATCAGGGCCTCTGTCTCTTTTTTCATTGTTCCATTGGTGAGCCATAACCAGGTCTTTTCCTCATCTACTTTTCCTTTGACTTTTTTGAGGAACTGCCCATGCAGCACTTTATTATGCCAGCTATCAGCTCGTATTTGCATAGTTTTTTTCCTGTATTGACCCTTTGTTTGATTTACTTTAAACACCTCCCTGTTCTTAACCTCCAATAATGCTGGCTCTGTACTATTTTTTACATAATCTGCCAACGCATGCTTCTCTTCTTCAACTGTCTGCTCCACTTGCAGAAGACCTCTACCACCTAATTTTCTAGGTAAATACAGCCTGCCAACATCACTGCGTGGATGTAATGCATAGTGAATGGTCATAAGTTTTCTTGTTTTCCTATCTAGAATATCTAGCTCCGTCTGAGTCCAGTTTATAATGCCAGCGGTATACCTGATGACCGGTATGGCCCAGCTATTCATGGCCTTGATGGTGTTACCACCATTCAGCTTACTTTTTAATACTTTCCTGACCCTTTGGATATATTCTTTACTGACCGCATTTTTCACTTGCCCATGCTTGATATTATCTAATTGCAGTATGCCCAGATATTTATAGGCTTCAGACTGATGATACTTAATAGCTTGTCCATTTGGCATTTCAATTCCTTCACTCTCAATTATTTTTCCTTTTCTCAGTGTCACTGTGGCACATTTTAGTCCAAACTCAATACTAACATCGGTAATGAAAATTCGGGCTGTGTTGGTCAGTGAGTGTATTTCAGTTTCTGATTTTCCATACAACTTTAAGTCATCCATATACAACAGATGAGAAATTTTCCCTGAATTTTTAGCAGTTTGGTACCCTAAATTTGTCTTCTGCAAAATTATTGAGAGGGGAATCAGGGCAATAGTAAATAGCAATGGTGACAAAGAGTCACCTTGAAAAATCCCTCGTTTAATGCTAACCAATCCATAGCTTTCATCCCTGACAAACAATTCTGTTTTCCAGTTCTTCATCGCATTTTCAATTAGGGCACTAATACTTTTACATATTCCAATGGCATCCAGGCACTTAATAATCCAACTATGCGGTACTGAGTCAAAGGCTTTTTTATAGTCAATCCAAGTCATATATAAATTAGTTTTCCGGGCTTTACAATTGTCTAGGATCATTTTATCAGTGAGTAACTGATCTTTTGTGCCTCTACTTCCCCGTTTGTTCCCTTTCTGCTCTACTGGCATGATGTTATTTGCTTCCAAATAATCCTGGACTCTATCAGCTATGATGCCTGTTAGCAGTTTATACATAGTTGGTAAACATGTTATTGGCCTGTAATTTTGTTGTATCCTTCTGAATCAAATAGGTTTTGCCAGTTGTTAACCACTCATTAATATAACCCGTCCTCAACATTTAATTAAATTGTTGGGCCATTTTTCCATGCAGACTGATCAGGTGTTTAAGCCAAAACCCATGCAGTTGATCATTGCCAGGTGATGTCCAGTTTTTGACTCTTTGTACTCTTTTGGTGACCATATCAGCTGTTATTTCTAGTTGGTCCATTGTGCACTTGGATAATTTCTTCTCAAAATCTTGGAGCCATTCAGCATTTCTATTATAGTCTTTCTCAGTCCCCCATATGCCTTTCCAAAACTGAATGGTTGCCATTTTTTCAGGCTTTTCATCTTTTATACCTATCTTCTGATTTAAACTCTGATAGAACTTTCTTTGATCTGATTGAAACAGCTGGTTGTCTTTATACTAAGTCTAGCATCATATCTTTCAATTTTTCTAGCTGTTGCTGTTATTTGCTGCTTCACTATTTCCAATGCTTCTCCAATTTTCCTTGTACTGAGCCAGTATTTTTTAGTCAAATATTTCTTGATCTTACCATTCTTTAATTTGTCCTCCTGCAGGTTTTTTAAGTTACTCGCATCTGCTCGGAGTCTTTTGATTTTAAGCTCCAGCCTGATTTTCCACTGTGGTTTCTCAATGCATTTTTGGGGGGGCTTCAATTGTGGAATCCCTAGTTCTTCCATTACTATTACTGCTGCACTATAAGCAAGCTGATTTATCTCTTCAATTGACCTTATCTGGATTGTTGCAAGTGCTGAGTTTACATCGTTCATCAATGGTACCAATTTTTTTTAGGCACAGTCTTTAAAATTGGGAGCCTTCCCCTCT
>JAHTLZ010000065.1:641523-685668 GCA_023846285.1 Phrynocephalus versicolor
ATTATTATTATTATTATTATTATTATTATTATTATTATTATTATTATATCACTCTGACAAATGGAATATACAAACATAGAAAACACAAGTACTGTAGTCCTAAAAATCCAACTCATTGTGTTTTTTTTGTGACTACTGCACTTGTGCTACTCGCTGTTCCACTTTCCTTGCTCCCTCTCCCTCTCCCTCTCCACCTGTGTGTGTGTGTGTGTGTGTGTGTGTTCGTTACTCCTTTGCAGGTCTACAAATGCTGATCTAGTCAAAATTCCTGGCCAGTTTCAGCCTGGGCTTGGTGTCCTCCCTCCTTCACAAAAGTATTCACCAAATTTAAAAGTTAAAAACAAAAACCACTCTGCTCCCCTTACTATTTATTTCCATAATATAACCTCTTCCAAAATTACCATTGGTTGTCCTTAAAACAGTAGGTTGCATACTATCAGAATTCCCCCTGAACTGTTCATTATACATTTCCTTTATCTTGCTTCATACAACTTTTTTTCTGATTTTCTCCTCTTTTTTATATGTCCTGGAAACATGCTTTATTTTAGCAGCACTTTGTCCTCAGGATGGAGTTGAGCCCTTCTGAGTTGTAACTGATGCCCATGGTGAGAGGCATCATTTAATTAGGACTCAGTTAGTTAGAACACACACACACCCAAAAAACTCCCACAACTGGACAAAACATCCCTTCTGTTTGCCTTTTACAAATGTCACCTCTGTTGGCAGATGGACCTTAAGCAATTGTAAAATGAAATGTTCATGATAAGTGGCAACAGAAGGGAACCTGTCATCTGTCCCAGAAAGCTTTTGGCAACAAACACACCTAGCCTAACGCACAAACCCAACTGGGTTGTTCTTATGATCTCAGAGGACTTAAAATGTATTTTGACCCTGCAGGAATCGAAGCAGCTGTAACCTCTCTGCTGAACAGAAAGGGAATCCTTCTCACCGATATCATTGATCCTGAGATAATAATGGAAAAGGCAAGGACAAGATTTATTTGTTTGGGTTTATAACAAACGAAGTGTTAATTTGTTCATTTATTCTATTCATATCCTGCCCATCTAGCTACAAGGTCACTCTGGGCTGTTTACAACAACAAGCAATACAATTAAAACAACTCATAATACTAAGGACAAACAATTAATTTTAACAATATAAAACAAAACTCAATTTGCCCCCAACTAATAAAAATAAGAATGACAACAAAATAAGAAACATTTACCTGGAAGGAGCTACATTTACAAGGGCATGTTGGTGCTTCCTTGAAAAAGTGATGTAGCTCTAGTGGAAATGATGCTAGATTATTTGAGCAGGGAAGAATATTTTTCACCTTTTGGCATTTCCCTACTTATAAAGTCGACCAAATTTCAAAGATTAAGAATCACATGCTGCAACTCCTGCCACATCACAAGTATTTCCTTTGAGCAGAAACACTGAGGAAACTCATTGATGCCACATTTGAATGTCATAGGGCCCAACCTGCATCTCCTAGAACCTAACAAAGGCCAAAATCCTGTCAATTAGCATCAGTGGGGATTCGGTGAGTCAACTTCTTTGTAAATTCCATTGATTCAAATGGACTTTCTCTAACTGCAACTAAAATATTTCTGTTGATGCTTATCCAGAGGTAGACTCATGGCAACTGGACTTTTCTTGTGAGATCAAAATGGTATGCTAAAATAAGTCACAACTAGAGTTGGCCAGTTTGAATCAATGGAACCTACTCACCCAATCCCTGTTGATTCTATGAGCCTACTCTAGTGCATTTTACTACATTATGCAGAAGACTTGGAGCCAATGGTCTCAATTCTACTTTTAGTTGGAAATCCAGCATATCCCAGTCTGTGACATGATTGGCATAGCAAGCCTGTTAAAATGTGTACACTTTAAAAATGCAAACAGGTGCATCATTAAGTAAATGGGAAGAGCTATTCCTAAAATGTGCATGTTTGGAAAATTCATCAAAGATGCACATATTTTCCACAGATATAAAAGAAGAGGACTCTTGTGATGTCAGGGGTGCATGGTGGCTCAGAGGGCTAGAGTACTGAAAACTGTCAGCTACAAAGTCAGCAGCTCAACAGTTTGAATCCCGGGTCCCACACAGGAGCTGGGGTTAACAGCTCCCACTGTTACAACCCCAGCTCCAGTCAACCTAGCAGTTCAAAAGCATGTAAATGCAAGTAGATAAATAGGAACCACTGTAAAAAGTGGAAAGGTAAAACTGTTTTCTTGCATGGCCATGGACTTGCACAACACTGGCTCTTTGACTTGAATGCAGAGATGAGCAATGGCCCTAGAGTCGGATGTGACTAGCACGCATGTGTGGGTGGGGGGAGGGCTTTACCTTTACCTTGCAATCTCAAGTCAGAACAACCCTATTTTAAAAAAAAAGGAAATGTTAGTCGAGATGCATCTTGACAAATTCACATGGCCCTGTTTTTAAATTCCTGCAGTGACTTAGTTTGTCAAGATAGACTCTGCAGACTCCCTGCCCAGTAACTGAACCACATATATGTGTATTTTGTGACCTTTCTCAAGCCCTGGCATACTTTCCCTAGGCCTGAAATATCAGGAAAAAATGTATCCCCCTCTCCCCTTGATCATCTGAGTGGCAACTGATGGGATGTCACTCCCATTATTTACCACCAGCGGTGGTTGCCTCACTCTGCCCAAATGTAGAGCTGACCCAGCTTCATTGCTACACTGCTGCTGGATAGCCCAGTGGTTTAGGTCTTGGATTCCTAGAGCCAGAAGTTGGGAGTTCAATCCCCCACTGAGAACTCCTTGAGAGGGCCTAGACTGGATGGTCCATAGGGTTTTTTTTCCCACCTCTACAGTTCAGTGATGATGATGACAACAGCAACGACGACGATGATAATAATGATGATGTAGTTTTTCCCTCTCTCCACAGGGATACTTTATTGTCCAGATGGACTTTAATATCCCCCACCACTTGCTGAGAGATTTTCTCAAGAGAAGTCTATAGAAGGATCTTCTCAAGAAGGAAACCTGTGAGCTCTTGGCCCAGGATTGTAGGAGGGATGATTGTATAACGCTTTTGCCTCCTTCGCCTGTGACCCTACACATATCTTCAGCCAGGACTGAGGCTGTGGCCCTGTATTTTGGAGCCAATGCAAAAATGGAGCAAAGGTTTTATTTCAACACTCGCCAAACCAACTCTTCTGGAAAACACTTGAGAAGGCCGGTGAGGTGGTTATGAAGCTGCATCTGCACAGCAACATTATGTTGAAGGGAGATAAGGAGAAGAGCACTTCTCACTGTGCCTACGCCTCTGCTACACTGGCCTGTATCGGACAGAATGATATAGGGGTCTTTCCCACACAGCACTTGCTGCTTCCCAAGGATTTTGTTATGCACTCCTCTCACTGGAGCCTTTCCTGACATCCAGAAGACATCTCACTTTTTAAATCTGTTCCTGAATCCTTTTTTCCCCTTTCAAAGCCATGGTTTATTTTTTTGTACCCCTTTGTAACCCATGAGTTTGTGTGGAGTTTAGTGCTATAGCGCTTCTCATATACCATGATGTCTTCCTGTGGGAGCATCCTGCTCCAAAGCTGGATGAGCACTCTACTGTGGCTCTGCTTAGAGAAATGAAAGGTTCCAGAATGTGGAAATTGGGATCAATGTAGCTGCGGTGTCACAAAGGGAGGTACCGGATGGCAAAGGAAGAGGGGTCAGAAGGGAAAGTGGAGCCCCAGGTTGTGAGCACAGTGATGGCAGCAGGACAGCAGTTTAACCGCTGCACCTCGAGGCTCTCCAAGAGCCCTTCTCAGAGTTCAAAACTTCAAGCAGCTGAATCAGTCCATACTTACAAATAAAGAGCAGGTCTTCTGCTAGGCTAATGGCTCTTAATTGCCTATTGAATACCAAATGATCCTTGGAACACATTTGGGCAGAAGAAGAAGGGGTGGCAGTGAGGACATCCCCCTTGCTACTCACAAAGTCCTAGACTTCCAGCTCCAAACCCCCGTCAAGTAGAGAAGGTGTCAGAAAATGACAAAGTCAAGATCTTGTGGGATTTCCAGACTGATACCTTGAACTTAACACACCAGCCAGATTAGTACTAGAACAAAGAAATAGCTGGACCTTTGACATAGAAATTTCAGGGGATGCCAGAACTGAAGCTCAAGAATTTGAACAACTAGCAAACTGGCAATCAAAACATCTTGCATGTGGATGAAGCACACTTCAGAGCTGCTGCCTCCCCCCAACTCATTGGGGCTTGGGAACAATGTCATGGGTATTTCATACAATATTACAAGCAGTTGCAGTTGTCAGAAATAACACCATCAGAGCTAATTTTTTTTGGGGGGGGTTGGAGCCACTGTTAGGAGCTGCACACAAACTGTGCCAATATTTAACAGATATTTAGGTTTTGGCTTATAATAACTTATACAGTACCTGCTATACCAGTCAGTGCTTTTGATTTTGATGGACTGTGTCTAGTATTTTAGAATATTGTAATAATAATAATTCTGAGATCTACATTACAAGCAACTGCAGATCTCAGAAATAACAGGTCAGAGCTACAAAAATGGGCAAAACACCATACATACCGTGCAAATATGTGCCAGATAGTTGGGTTTTCTGGTCAAAGCCCCTATCTATTCTATCACACCAGTCCATGTTTTTATACTTTTGCTTGGCAGGGCTGGCCATTTGTGAAGAAGAACCTTGGCGACCCCGGGAAGGGACCTCTAGTCATGGTGTAGGTAGACCGCACTGTTTTCCGATTCCTTCCCCTTGGGGGGGGGGGCCCTCGGGGAGCAGCAGCCCACTTGCCCGGGGCTCCTCGGGCTCGTGGTGTGGGTGTGGGTGTGTCCGTCCGTCCGTCCGTCCGACAGCCACCTTCGGGATCGCAGCCGCGGGGTTGCCCGGCGCCTCCCTCGGCCGGAGTCCTGTCCACCTCGAACACGCTCACCAAGGCCGCTGGTGGAAGCCCGGCCGCCGGCGCTTCGGTGGGGCGCACCTGATTTCTTCCGACTAGCAGCAGACTCGCCGTGCCTTGTTCCGACCGAGCCAAGGCTCCTCCTCTCCGCCGCGCCGTTTCGCCTCCGGGCCAGGCGGGGGGGGGGGACGGGCGGCCTCGGCGGGAGGACCAGGGCATCCTGGAAGGGCCGGCAGCCAGAGGAAGGCGGCGGGGCTGGGGGGCTGGGGGTGGGATGCCCCGGTCATGCCAACGCCTGGGAGCGCCGTCCGGGGGGCTTCGGAAGTGGACCCGGATCGCTCCCTCCCTAGAGATGCGCCCCGGTTGCGCTCCTCCCAGGAGGTAAGTCAGGATGAGACCTGCGGATCTCTCGCTCGGGTCCGTTGACTCTGGACCCTAGAGGGCGGCGGCGTCTGCTTTCCCCCCCCCAAAAAAAGTCGTTTTTTTTTCTTTTTTTTTAAGTGCAAGGAGAGGTCCTTCTGTAAATGGAAATCCTCCCCAAATGAGGAAAATAAAAAGGAACACAAACTCTGGCAAAAGAAATGCAAGAAGATGATAAGAGAGGCAAAGAAAGATTTTGAGGAACGCATGACTAGCAATATAAAGGGTAATAATAAAAGCTTCTTAAAATATGTTAGAAGTAGAAAACCTTTATTTGATGCTTTCTACAAAGAGCCTTGAAAACCAACATGTTCTATTTAAGCATATTCTGCTTTCTGCAACAAAATCCTCCCTTCTTTTAGCTGCAACAGACTTACACCGCTTGGCACGTCCTCCCACCCCCCTGGGAATTTTTTGCACTGACTCTCTTATCTAGCAGTACAGTCAGAAACTGCTGTTAGGATAGTGACTATCAGGGACGGGCTTTTTGAGGGTGACCCCGGCACCCTTTGGAATTCCTTTCCCAACAACTACTGTACTCCTCTTTGGTTTTTAGGAGAGCACTGGGAGAGGTGTTTTTTTTTTTTTGTCTTGAGTTTGTTAATTAATATGTGACTTGGAAATATTTTTACTGTTGCTGTTTCCTTTTCTGTTTTTGAATTGCATTTCTTTTATTTATTGTTAGCATTTGGTTGGGTGGGTGTTTTTTTTGGGGGGGGTTTGCAACTGTTTCTGTGAGGAGAGTGTTCCCTCAAAACAAGATAGGAAAATCTTCTGGTGCCAAATTTGGAATCTGTGTTTAAGGGTGTAGAAAAACCTGTACAACATGGGGAGATCATTGGCTCACAGGGTTGTACTACAAAACCCATCACCCCTGACCATTGCGCAAGACAGGAAAGACCCTGCAGGGCTGCAGGGTTTCTGTCCCTACAGGCAAGAATCCTTCAGCATCCATGCCATACCTGAGGAATGACCAGCAATCCCCATCAGAGGGTATCTTCCCAATGTGCTGGACTACATCACCCATAGGCCTGTTGGCTTTGGCAGTTGTGGAAGCTGGGTCCCAGCCCATCAGGAAGGCACTGCTTGGGAGAAGCTTGCTTTTAAAAGTAATGCCAGTGTCCTTCTAATTCTCCCTGATGCACCAGGAACAGAATTTGGAAAGAGAGATAAGGCACAGCAACGCTGGCGGTGGCATGGCGAGATTAAGTAAAACAATACAGAAAGCAGTAGGTGTCATTAAAGTTCCTGGAAATCACCTGAAGTTCCCTGCCAAATTGTCTTCATCTTTCTTAATTAAAAACGATAACACAGTCAGATGTAAGTCCATTTAGAACCTCTTGGTGGTAGCCTGTAACCTCATAGCAGTCTTTCACTGAATTTTATCTATCAACTCATGGGCTCTGAGCTATCCCTGATGGATCAGTAAAGAGATATTGGTATGTTGGTAGACAGCTCAATGAAGGTGTCTACCCAATAGGTGGCAGTGTTGAACAAGGCCAATTCCATGCTAGGGATTATCAAAAAGGGGATTGAAAATAAAACAGCCAACATTATAATGCCATTGTACAAAACGATAGTAAGGCTGCACCTGGAGTATTGGGTACAGTTCTGGTCACCAGATGTCAAAAAAGACATAGTAGAATTGGAAAAGGTGCAGAAGAGAGTGACTAAAATGCTTTCTGGGCTGGGGCACCTCCCTTATGAGAAAAGGCTAAAACATTTGGGGCTCTTTAGTCTGGAAAAAAGGCGCCTGAGGAGGGATATGATTGAGATGTACAAAATTATGCAGGGCATGAGTAAAGTGGCTAGAGGGACAGTCTTCTAACTCTCACAAAATAACAGAAATAGGGGACATCCACTCAAATTGAGGGTTAGGAGAGTGAGAACAGACAAAAGATTTTTTTTTAACCCAGCGTGTTGTTAGTCTGTGGAACTCCCTGCCACAGGATGTGGTGATGGCATCTGGCCTGGATGCCTTCAAAAGGGAAATTGGACATTCCTGGAGGAAAAGTCCATCACATGTTACAAACCATGAGGGAGATGTGTCATCTCCAGGCTTAAAATCAGGATACTTCAAGGGCCAGATGCAGGGGAGTGATATTAGGAGACAGATATCTATTCTCGTGTGCTCCCAGACACATCTGGTGGGGCCACTGTGAGATGCAGGAAGCTGGAACTAGATGGGCCGTTGGCCTGATCCAGCAGGGCTCTTCTTAGGCTCTTGTGTTCTAGGCATGTTTCTTGATTGTTGTGGCCATCTGACCACCGCCCTACCCTGTTCAGTTATAGCTTCTAGATTGAGTTTCAGCAACAGGAAGCACGGGGTTAATCCCAGCTGGAGCAGACCCACAGAATGAATGGGACTTGTTGAATCAAGACAATCACTTGGCTTGTGCATAGTTTTAAATTCACTCCCTAGATTTCTGCACAGCAGGTATCAGAAAGGGGACCTTCCCCTTAATGTTTAACTACAAGTCCCATCATTTCCCACCATGAGCTGTGTAGGCATTTGGCATCCATAGCATCCATATCCACAATCCTGCTGAGACCAAGCTCTATCTAGTGTGAAGTGTACAGCTATTTTATTGATACCCTATGTCAGTGGTGGTGAACCTTCGGCACTCCAAGTGTTTTGGACCCCAACTCCCAGAATTCCAGGCCTGTATTGCCAATGGCAAAGGACTGTGGGAGTTGTGGTCCAGAACTTCTGGAGTGCCGAAGGTTCGCCACCACTGCCCTATGTGGTGTGATAGAAAGAGATTGGGCGGGTGTCTGGAGAACTAGGTTCAAATCCCCACCCTGTCCTGGAAGCTCCTCTAGCATCAGCACTGGTCAAACCTCCCCTGATCTGCCATGGAAACCCTTTTCACGGTCACAAGAGGTTGGATGCAGGCCAGATACCCAAGGCCCCAGGTTGACTCCTCAGACAAGGATGGGGACGAATCAGAAATGCGGTCACCCAATGAATCGAGGAATCAAAAATTGCTAAACTTTCATATTTGTTGGGGGCATCAATTCTTACAAATACAAATTGAAAGATCAGCAATTCTTGAAAAAAATTTGTAACCTTTTTTTTTAATTCATGCCATCTCTAGTGCTTATCTTAAAAACCTAGGGAGATGTTCCAAGTGATCTTAACCTCAACTAGGCATGAGTGTTGCATGGCTTCAAGTCAAGATTTGTTTGGAAAATATAAGAAAACACATAAAGCCCAATAGAAAGACATGATCCTTCTCATGAACCCAGATTCCATTTCAACGTAGAGAGTTTTAATGAGACCGAGTCTTTCCAATCTGATTTTTTAAGCTACCTCCAGCCACCATGGCTGTGGAATTCTGGGAGATCTCATCCAAAAAAAGAGAGAGGAACTTTTCTAAGGCCTGGTTGAGGATTGCCAACATCCTGCATAAACTCATAGCATGAATCAGAGCAGAAGCAAATATGTGAGCTTTTATCAGCTCTCCCAGTCAAATCCAATTAGTCTTTTCTGGGTGGTTTTAACCTTTTCAGCTGTCTGGCTTCATGTTGCATCTCATCCGAAGGTTTTGACTTGGCTGGATCTGTTGAGAATCCGCCCACTACAGGTTATATAACATCAAGTAGGAGGCTAGAGCTGAGTTTGGAGCCTTAAGGGTCAAATTGTGCATTACACAAAGTACACAAAATTAGGGAGGGGATTGAAGGTGCTTTCTACCACTCCTGCAATTTGCAAAGTGGCCTACTACATTTTGGAACTGGGACTTCCAGTTGTAAAGGGCCTTCTTATTTCTGCATCCAGGCCTCTGGAATGGTAAAGTGTCCCTGGATAGAATGCATTAAAGGTCATGCATAGTTTGCCGAATATAAGAACATAAGAAAATAAGAACAGCCTTGCTGGAACAGGCCACAGCCCATCCAGTCCAGCATTTTGTCTCACACAGCAGCTCACCAGTTGCTTCAGGGTATTCATAGAATCATGGAATCACAGAGTTGGAAGAGACCTCAAGGGCCATCTAGTCCAACCCCCTGTCATGCAGGAGCCCCATCACAATATATCCGACAGATGGCCATCCAGCCTCTGCTTAAAAACCTCCAAAGAAGGAGACTCCACTACTGTTTGTGGCAGCATATTCCACTGCTGAACAGCTCTAACTGTCATGAAGTTCTTCCTAATGTTCAGATGGAAACTCTTTTCCTAGAGTTTGAAACCATTCTTTTTACCTAGATGCAGCACCCTACATTTCTTTCTTTTGAAATCCATTCCGTTAGCTTTGGGACAGGACTCTTACCTGTCAAGGTCCTTTTGGATTTTCATCCTATCCTCTAGGGAATTAGCAACCCCTCCAAATTTGGTATCATCCGCAAATTTAATTAGCATACTTCTATTCCTTCCTGATTAATAGATATTGAACAGCATTGGACCCACCCCTAATTTTCACCAAAATACTCTCAACTAGACATGGGCACAGAGCGGCGATATTCTCGTTTCCGTTACTGTTTGTCGTTTCCGTTACGTAACGGGTAATGGTAACGAGAATTACTCCGCTCCAGCTCGAACCCGACCCGATAAAGATAAATTGGGTCTGATTTGTCGTTGTCGTTCATAGCATCGCGGCGATCGCGCGATGCCAAGTAGCACAGAAAAAAAGTTTTAAAAATAACAAAAAAAAAACTGATTCCCAGCCAAAAAAGCAGGCGGAAATATGCCTGCCTCAGTGAGGGCACCTACCAGAGAGGGGTGGTTTCTGGGGGGGGGGTCCCCGGCCTCCCCCCCTCTCCTATCCTGGGCTGCTTGCACCAGGCTTGGGGGGGGGGTCATCCTCGTCGTCGTCTCAGTCTATGCCATGCGGTGGGGTGGGGATCCAAAATGGCGACCACAATATTTATTTTTAAATCATGGTCCAAAAACCCACCAAAGCACAACAGAAACATGTGAAAATTAGGTATTTTCAATGCCTGATTTTTTTTAGTAGCAGCAGTGGGTTTTTCTTGCAATAAAATGTCTCCATTGATTTTATTTTATTTTATTTTTATTTTTTTACACCTGCGCAATGATGGGCTGGCCATGGGATGGGACCATGCAAATTTTTTGACCCATTCCACCAATTGCATGGCCAGGTTTTGACTGAGACTTCTGGATGGGCCAGAGGGCATAAAAAGCCCACCAACCCTAACCCTAACCCTAACCCATACGTCAGTACACTGTCCTTCTTAGTGGGTCAGAGGCACCCAGAGGTGCAGCCCACTAACTCACCCTAACCTTAACCATTACCCTAAGCCTAGCCCTTATCCTAACCCCAACCCTAACCCAGATTCGTACGCAAGTACACTTCCCTTCTTAGTGGGTCAGAGTGATGCACCCAGAGAGGTGCCTCCAACTCCAGAGCCCACTATCCCTCCCTAAGAGTAACCAGTATGCCAGTATGCTTTCCTTCTTAGTGAGTCAGAGAAGCACCCAGAGAGGTTCCTCTGCCACTAACCCCCCAACCCTTACATAATGTAATGTATGGTACGTGGCGGCTACACGGTACACTTCCCTTCCCTTCTTGGTGGGTCAACTCAGAGGCACCCAGAGAGGTGCCTCCCAGAGCCCACTTACCCCAACCCCAACCCAAACGACAAACAGAAACGGAAACGACAATTTTTTGGAAATTTCCGCGACAAACGGAAACGACAACTCGAAACGTCATTTTTTCTGGTCGTGCCCATCTCTACTCTCAACATTCTTCCCCTGCTGTTTATCTTGTATTTCTTCATCAGTATAAATGTTCTTAATATATAAAGCTACACCTACTCCTTTCTTACTAGGTCTGTTCCTTTGAAACAGGTTGTACCCTCCAATAACTACATTCCAATCATAAGTCTCATCCCACCAGGTTTCAGTGATGCCAGTTATGTCATATTTATTTTGCTGCATTAAGAGTTCCAGCTCCTCTTGTTTGTTCCCCATACTCTGTGCATTGGTATAGAGACATTTGAGGCTGTGTGTGCCTCTTACATGTCCTTTCCTTAACCTGTTTTTCCTCGCACTGATGGTCTGCACTACTCCTTGTCCAGCTGTTAAGGCTGTCCTGCTCAAGGAGTAGTGCAGACCATCAGTGCGAGGAAAAACAAGTTAAGCAAAGGACATGTAAGAAGCACACTGTCAAGCCCCACACACAGAGCACATACACAAACAGGGTTAAGTTCTTTGTCAAGATCTTTAGTGGAAAGCCAGGCAAGTTCAAGTCCTTTGCTAACAATCAAGTGCCAGATAAATAACAGAATCCAACTCCCAGCAATTAACAGTCCAAGTCAAAACCAGAATATCACACGGAAACCAGATGCCAAACCCAAGGGAACAGATCAAGCCGTTGTCCAGGAAGCCAGTCCGAAGTCAGGAAACAGAGCCAAGGTCACAGACAGGAACATGGTTGCAGGTTCAAATGACGCATTGCTCCCACAGAGAGCTCAAGGTAAGCTTGCCAGCTTTATCCCACAACAGGGAACATACCCTTACTTCTGGAAAGGCTTCTGCTAGTACTCAGGGCTTCCCGTCCTGATTCCCTGTCTAGCATCAAAGACCCTTTCCCTAGCTCTCCTGGTAGCACATCTTTGCAGAATCCTGCTCATGGCCCTTCTAGAAGGAGGAGATATGTTTTCAGCTGAGTCATCAGACCCAGCTGCCTGCTGAGTTGAGCTGCAAGGCTCCTCCAGCAGCTCTTCACCATTTAACCCCTCGGAGTCAGGTTCTGTGACAGGCAGGGTCCTGGCACACACACAGCCTCAAATGTCTCTGTTCCCAAGCAGATATCTTCACCTGCTTAAGATTCCCCACAAATGGCATTGAGAGATATCCTGCATATCTCTCCAACCCGGAGGTTGACCTTAGGCACAGTACTGTTGATGGGGGCTCACTGTAGATGTATAAAGAGGCAAAATGACACATGATGACTTATTTTCTATACCCTTCCTAATGATCCCTAGCATTGAGTTTGCTTTTTTCACTGCTGCGGCACACTGGATTGACACCTTCATTGATCTGTCCACCAGGACACCTGGTTTGTTGCAGAGAGTTCTGACCCCATCAGTTTATAAATGTAATTGGTGGGGGGGGGTTGCCCCAATGTGCATCACTCTGCACTTGCTAATGTTGAAGCTCATTTGCCACTGGTTTCTCCACTCCCCCAGTGTCAAGAGATCCCTCTGGAGCTCCTCACAATCTCTCTCAGTTTTTACTACCCTGTATAATTTAGTGTTGTTGGCAAATTTGGCTACCTTGCTATTTACTCCTACTTCTAGATCATTTATGAAGAGGTTGGGTGACCCCATTGTTTAACTCCCTTCACTTGCAGAAGTATCAATTTAGTGTTACCCTCTGTTTCCTGTCCCTTAGCCAGTTGCTGACCCATGTCAAGACCTGTTCCTTGATTCCATGACTGGCAAGTTTATTCAAGAGCCTTTGATGTGGGACCTTGTCAAAAGCCTTCTGAAAGTCCAGATAAACAATTTCAACTGGATCTCCCTTATCCACATACTTTTTGAAACTGTCAAATAATTCCAACAGATTAGTGAGGCATGATTTGCCCTTTCAGAATCTATTTTGGCTCTCCTTCAACAGTGCCTTCTCTTCTATGTGCCTATTAATTTTATCTTTTAGGATCACTTAGCTGGGACACATGTCAAACTAACCAGTGGGTAATTTCCTGGATCACCTCTGGATCCTTTTTTGAAATTTTTTTTATAAAAATATGCAATGGAAAATTACTGATCTGAGCCATGTGAATGGCAGGAGTACCTCTGCAAGCGATTTTAGGGAACCCCTTGAAATTTGGAAAGGTTTGGGGTTCAGGGAATGGATTTATTAAGCTCCAAAGGAGGTGCAGGTGTTCTTTATTGATAGAGTGTGTCCAGCGCATGTTAACACTTATAGGGTTAATTTACAGCTTCCCCTCTATGGTAGAGCTCAGATCCTTCAATTAAGCACCCCCACACCTCCTTAATAACAGTTCCCTGAAAACCAAACCTTTCCAAATTTCAAGGGGCTTCAGGGGGGAGATTGAGGAAGTTCCCCTGCCATTTCATTCTAGAAAGAGAAATGGTGTTTCGTTTTGTAACGAAACACTGACTGGCATTTCATTTCATTTTGAAACATTTCATAACTTTACAACATGATGAAAACTGTGTGTGTGTCGTTTTTTGTAAGGTGTCCATCCCTAGTCTACAGTGATGTGATTAAGTGATTTTATTAAACTCTGGATTTCCTGTTTGAGAGCAGTTCCCTTCCTGAGACACTGGTGCCATGAATTACCTTGTTCTAAAACATGGCAAGTTGTGTTTGTTGATTTTCTTTATTTATTGTATGTACTTATTTTCTTCTGAGTGGGCCTGTGAATTTGGCTGCTATGGGCTCAGGGCAGCTGTGTGGAGCAGGTGTGCTGACTTCCATGATGGCGTATCGTATCCCATGATATCTCCACATGTGAGTTGCACCATTTGGATCATCTGAAGCAGGAAGACGTCTGAATGTGGTCAATGTGAGCTGATTCCAGACAAAGCTTCTCCTGTACAGCACTTCTGTTCTGTCCTTAAAGTGAGAAAGAGTCTTGCTGCATCATCCAGTTACCACAATTTTTAATAGTAGCTCAACGAACTTCCCTCCATCCTTGAAATCCTGTGATTGGTATCGAGCGCTATCAAACTACTATGACGAGCTCAATGTAGCTCACACACTGGCTGTGTTCACCTGGAATATCGGTAGCACAAGGAGCTGCTGCTTCGGAAAAACTCTTTTTCTGAATGGAAGTCCCCAGCACTGCAGTGGTCACACTGGCCTGGGGATAATGGAAGCTGTAGTCCAAGAAAGTCCTTTTTTGAGGCTCTGATATCAGATCAGCTTTCAATTTTCAAGTGCAATGGAAACTCAGAATATTGGGGGGATTAGCTCCAACACAGAAAATACCAGGCTTTGCTGAATGGGGGCGCTTTCCCACAGGGTATTTTTTCCACTGACAATTTATTAGCAAAAACAAAGTGGATATTGGTAGTTTGCTCATTGACCGTAAATAAATTTCATTCATTCAAAGTGGATATTGGGCACCTCTGAGCCACATGGCCACACCAATGTCTGTAGCTTCTCTCTCCAGTTGATAGGATCAAGCTCCAGAAATGTGGCGTGTCTGGCTTGAAAAGTGTGAATTTTGTGACAGTGTTAAGTGTTGCAGACTGTGAGGCTATAGGGCACAAGGAGCCCTGCCCATGTGTCCATTTGATTGAGAGGTTTGAACCTTTTCCCGTACGTGCCACTTATATTTGCTAGGGCCAATGGTTGCTGGAGGCAACCACCTTGGAAAGGTGATTTGAGGTAACCTGCTGCATGGCAGTTTAACATGCAACCACAACCAGCACCAGACTGTTACAAATGCATCAGTCTTGAACGTGGCCCTGCAGCCAATCCTGGCTTCCTATTTAACAGGGTCAGGGCCCTTTGGTGCTCTAGATATTTATGGGTTTTCCTCCAGTAATTCCCTACCATTGGCCAGGCTGGAGGGAACCGATGGGAGTCACACCCCAAAACATCTGGATGGCCAAATGCTTTCTTTCCCTTACTTACAGCATCTGGTGATGTGCTAGATTTTCAAGATCCATACAGATCTCCTTATGTCTCTACCTTCTTCAACTCGGTGACTCTGACTTTATTCCAAGAGTTAGGCTAGAAGAAGACTCAGAGTTGGCGGCTGGAGACTGAAAAAGAGTTCCTTTTATGGCCTGCTTCTCCTTCCTGCCTGCTCTTCCTGGACAACGGGCCTGGGGATGTATCCCCTCTAAACAGAGATGTGGTGTGCCATTCAAACCAGTTTCTGGGTTCTCTAGCCAAGAAGATTTACCCCTTCGTGCAGTCAGGTTCCTGTTTCTTTTCCCCTGAAGTGACCAGATTCAACAATCTGCGCTCCTCATTTCTCATCCTGGGACCAAAGGTTTCTGCACTTGATGTGTTTCATGGTTTCTTGATCTTTGGTCATTTGCTTTAGTACCTCTCCATCAGTCTGCCTCTCAACAACGCCTTCCACAAACATGAACCCCATTCTCACTCTGGCTGCTGTTAATGTTTCCAAGTGGTGGAGAGGTGTCCTTTTTATTTGGCAGCAAATTCCAGGGCTGAAGGTTGGAAAGTCTTATCCACCTGAGCCTTGACTTCTAAACAAACCTCAGCACTTGAAAGCCAGAATAAATTTTGCAAGGGACATGCAATTTTAAATAGGCTTCCTACATTGCCCTTCAGGGGCAGTGGCTGGGCTATTAGGCAGAGTGAGGCACTGGCCAGAAGCAGCTTGCTACAAAACGCAACGAGGGCATTCCTTTTATGGCCTGCTTCCTTCAGCAGCACAAGGGGAGGAACAAAAACCACTGCCACCCAGCACCTGCTGAAGACAGGCCAGCTGGGCTTTTCATGGGGAGAAAGCACTCATGTTGTTTACTCCAGAGAGCAACGTGTCTTGCTGTCACTCTGTTTCCACTCTGTTTTTTACAGTGTTTACAAATAGATTTATTATTGCTTTGTTTTACACAGTGGATCTATTATGTTGCAACAATGTTTTTAATTTTTGTTTAATGTTAAACAGTTTAGAGATTTTCTGGTATCAAGTGGTATAAAAGGACCGACTGTTCGTGACTCCACGTCCATGGAGTTTTACAAATCAATACGTTGCTCAGAAAGAAGCCCTGCCCAGGGAGAGTTAACTCAAAGGGAGGCCTGTGCACAAGTGGATCTGCATTTGCTGGCTTGGAGGGAAGTCCCTCCCAATTAAATGGGGCCCAGCCAGGTGCTGTTTTGCTGGAGAGCCAATGCTCCAGGGTGCTGAAACTGGTGCTCAGGCGAGACAAGAGGACCAAGGTGCCAGGTTTCTATGGAACACAATGTCATTTCCCTCCTCCACAAGGTGGGTCATCATTTCTCCCTGTTATGGAAATGGGCCTCATCCTGGCTAGTCTGACCTGCAGACACTTCAAACACCAATGTTATGTTGCATCCGTCAAACCAGCCTCAGTCTAAACCAATTCACCCTAAAGGTTCTCTCTCCTGCGCTTCTTTCTCCCTCCCTCCCTTGGAATGATCAGCTCTGACACGCGGCATTTTGCCTTTCATGGGACCAGACTATTCCAGCTTTGTAAAAGTTGTGCATTTTAAGGACTAGAGGAGTTGTTGAGTTCCAGACATTTCTTTGTATCCTGCCTTAAAACAGTATCTGATTCTGAAGTACAGTAGTACAGCCGGCTGTGCTCCATTCGGAGGTCCCCTGCCGCCAGACAGCAGCAGCACCCAGAAGGGGCAGCAGCAGCAGCAGCAGGAGGGCAGTCGCGGCGTTCTTCCGCCCCTTCTCTCCGGTCGCTCCGGAGGATCTCTTGGGGGTTGACATTTTGAAGAGCGGCTCTGATTCCGCCGTTTCCCCCTCGGCTGTGCCTCCGAGGCGGGTCTTCCTTCCGAGCAAGCCCTCCTGCTCCGGCGGTGGGGCGATGGAGAGGGGGCCCCGGGTTGGGTCCGGTTGAGCCCGGAAGACGAATCCGAAGCAGCGCCGAAGCGAAAGCGCTGCCCGGGAGGGGAGGGAGGGCGAGAGGGAGGCCCAGGGGCGGAACAAGGGAAGCGGGTGGGAGGCAGCCTCGCCCTTCTCCCCCCCCCCACCCCCCGGGCGGCACCTCGCTTGCGCGGCGGCGCTCCCGCTCTCCTGCCCGCGCGGGGTTCTGCCACAGGCCGTCCACGGAGGGGAGGCGGAATCCTCCGCGCGGCCGGGGCGGGGGGGGGCTGGCGAGGGGGCGGCTCTTCCCAGCACTTCTTCGGGACTTCTTCCTCGGGGAGACGATCCGCCGCGCCCAGGCGCCGGGCAGGGGCCCGAGATAAACGGCGGAGCCAGGCGAGGCGAGGCGGCAATGGGCAACCCCGGAGGACTTCTCTGACTTCGCGGAGGAAGGAGAGCTCGCCGCGCCTCCCTCCCTCCCTCCCTCCCGGCATGCCCGCGGCGCCTGGGCGGTGAGAAGCGAACAAATCCGTAACCCCCCCCCAAGAGCTGTAAGTAAGGAGAAGGGGGCGAGGAAAGCACGAGGCCGGCGGGGACGGGGAGAATTGCCCCTGGTGCTGGTGCCTGGCTGGGACGGGAGCCCCCCCCCCCCTCTTCCACCCTCTCCGGGGCTCTGGATGCCTCTCCAGCAGCGCCGGAACGCCGTGCGCCCAGGGCGCAAACCTCACGCCGGGGGCGATCCGCGGCCAGTTGGAGACGGGCGAGAGCCTTGGAGCTCGGAAGCGGCGGGCAAGGCAGGTCTTCCTTCCCCGGCCGGAGAACTGGCTTCTTTCCGTCGGGGCTCCCGGGCTCCCTCTTTGGTGGTGGTGGGGACGGACGTGGGTGGCTTTTCCACGCGGACACGCATCCGCTGCTGCGAGCAAGTTTGGGGGTGGGGTGGGGGTGGCGGCTGATGCAGCCTCGCGGTTTGGCGACCCCCCCCCCGTGATCTCCCCGTGTTGCCAATCTTGTTCCCACCGCTCTTAGAAACACCTGTGGTGCATCTCTGAAGAAAGGGGGGGGGCGTGCGAATCGTCCTGGCCAAGAGGGAAATTCGTGTTTTGCCAAGATATTATCCCCACCCCCAAAGAGGCAACCTGGTTTTGTGAGGTTTCTTTCCCCTTGCGGGCATCTACACCCTAAAATAGCTTCCTGGGTTATAGATTTTTCAGAAAGGATAAAAACAACCTTTTGGAGCAGGAATCCAGAAAAAAAGAGTGTCTGTGAGCAAGTGCAAAGTGACAAAAGATTAATGTGAGGATATGTGTTTAAGCAGGGCACTAAAGGCTTTACCTGGCCTTTGCTGCTGGTCAGGGCTTTCCTTCCCTGTTTTCAAACCTTGTTGCTTTCCTTTCCACACCAAAATGTGCATCCACACACCCTTCTTGCATCAAAATTCTCCCCCTTTCCAGCCTGGCCCAAGAAACTGCCTACTGGATGGGACCGCGGGAGCTGTGATACAACCAACCCTTTAGGAGCCGGCAGGGTGTGGTGCATCTGACCTGGGAGGGTGTTGTTGGTTCTCCTTCAGAAATCACAGCCCATTTCTTGATGGTTTTGGTCCTCCCCACAAGAAGCACAGGGTCAACCATCCTGGTGCCCTAAACACTAATCCTCAAAGCCAAAGAAGGTCACTGAGAAGCAATAGAACTGATGTTCCTTCCAGTTCAATCATCCCCACACTTGAGACCTCAGGTGTTCACAGACTACAACTCCCAGAAGCCTTTGCTACCACAATCAGTGGTTCAAGGGGCTGACAGTTATGGCCATAATAGTAGAACATCCAGAGCCAGACCAGCAAGCTTGGGGTTGCTGCCTTGCTGGGATTCTCTCTGCCTTCTTGGCCCCCGTTTCCATTGATATAATGGCCAATGGATCGACATGGCTGTTCTTCCAAAAACTGGATAGAAGCTTACAGGGCTTTTTATGGGATCTGTGATATGTTTTAGGAAGTTTTACGAACCATGGTGTATGGGTGTGAATGCTGGGCAGTCAAGAAACTCGCCCGGGAAAAAACACATTCATTTGAAAGTGGTGCTGGAGGAAAGCTTTGTGGATACTGTAGACAGCCAGAAAGACCAACAAGTGGGTCCTAGAGCAAATTAGGCCTGAACCATCTCTGGAGGCCAAACTGATGAAATTGGGAGTGTCCTACTTTGGGCACATCCGGAGAAGGCAAAGGATTCTCTGGAAAAGACAATAATGTCGGGAAAGGTGGAAGGCGGCAGGAAAAGAGGAAGGCCAAAGGTGAGATGGATCGACTATCTCAAGGAAGCCACAGGCTTGAGTCTGCAAGAGCAGAGCAGAGCAGTGGAAGACAGGCTCTTTTGGTGATCGCTCATACACAAGGTTGTGATGAGTTGGAGGTGACTGAGAACAAAACATAATCACTTTTAAGAAAACCTTATTTATTGAAGCTTTAGAAGGCAGCAGGTGGTTGCAAAGCAAAACAAGCTCTGGCCCCTGCAAGAACTTTCTGGAGGTCACCCTTTAGAAACCTTTTTGCAAGCCTTGCTCAGATCCCCTTGAGATCCTGTGGCTCTGACCTTCCTTTCAGTTCCTCCCTCCATCTGCTGAAGGTGCTGCACTGGAGTCCATAGGCAGCAGTCGGCTGCTTAAGAATCTGCCTTGCCCGTATAAACAGTCCTGGGTCATCTCTCACCCTGTTTGAAAGGCACCCAAAAGACCAGGATCTATTGTTGTTCTGTTGTTGTGTTGTTTTTCTGTTTTTTAATCTGATTTTAGGGGGACTTTGTTTTGATTGTCATTTTTGCTCAGCTGTGGTTTACATTAGGCAGAACAGGTCTTCTCTGAAAAAAATTGCATTAGTATGTTGGTTCACCTGTTATGAAATCTAGCGGTTCTGCTTAGGATAGTGGCCTTCTAGAAGCTTAGAATTGGTGCTGTCCTGGGAGAGAACATGTCGGCTCCATTTTCTACGTGACACACCTTCAGCTATTTGAAGACGGCCCTCAGATCACGTCTGAGTTCTGCCTCTCAATCTGTGAAAAGGAAATGAGAGTCAAATACCACAGTAAGAGGAATGCATATTTCCTGCTATTGCATTTTCCTTTCAGGAAAACTATTGCGTCTTCCTTCCAGGAGGCTGGAACTAGATCAGGCCAAAGGCACATCTAGTTCCAGCTTCCTGTATCTCACAGTGGCCCCACCAGATGAATCTGGGAGTGCACGAGACTAGATCTCTGTCTCCTGAGACCACACCCCTGCATCTGGCCCTTGAAGTACCTTGGTTTTAAGCCTGGAGATGACATATCTCTATCATGGTTTGTCACCTGTGATGGACTTTTCTTCCAGGAATCTGTCCAATCCCCCTTTGAAGGCATCCAGGCCAGATGCCATCACCACCTCCTGTGGCAGGGAGTTCCACAGACTAACAACACACTGGGTAAAATTTTTTTTCTTTTGTCTGTTTGCACTCTCCCAACACTTAATTTGAGTAGATGTCCCATAGTTCTGGTATTTTGTGAGAGGGAGAAGAGCTTCCCTCTGTCCACTTTACTCATACACTGCATTATTTTGTATGTCTCAATCATATCCCCCCTCAGGGGCCTTTTTTTCCAGACTAAAGAGCCCCAAATGTTTTAGCCTTTCCTCATAAGGTAGATCCCTCAGCCCAGTAATCGTTTTAGTCGCTCTCTTCTGAACCTTTTCCAGTTCTACTATGTCTTTTTTGAGATGCAGCGACCAGAATTGTACACAATACTCCAGGTGCAGCCTTACTATTGTTTTGTTTAATGGCATTATAATGTTGGCTGTTTTATTTTCAATCCCCTTTTTGATAATCCCTAGCATGGAATTGGCCTTCTTCACCGCTGCCACACATTGGGTAGGCACCTTCATGGAGCTGTCCACCAACACACCAAGATCTCTTACCTGATCCGTCATGGATAACTCAGAGCCCGTGAGTTGATAGATAAAGTTTTGATTTTTTTGCCCCAATATGCATTACTTTACATTTGGCTACATTAAAACGCATTTGCCATTTCGTAGCCCATTCCCCCAGTTTGGAGAGATCCTTCTGGAGCTCTTCACAATCTTCTCTGGTTTTTACCACACGGAAAAGTTTTGGTCATCTGCAAACTTGGCCACCTCACTGCTTATCCCTGTCTCCAGGTCATTTATGAACAGATTGAAAAGCACTGGTCCCAGGACAGATCCCTGGGGCACACCGCTTTTCACTTCTCTCCATTGTGAAAATTTCCCATTGACACCTAATTTTTGTTTCCTGGATCTCAACCAGTTCTCAATCCATAAGAGGACCTGCCCTCTTATCCCATGACTGTGCAATTTTCTCAGCAGCCTCTGGTGAGGGACTGTGTCCAAAGCCTTCTGAAGCCTTGCTTCTTTCTTTCTTTTTTTACTCTTTCTTTGCTTTCTCTTAACAACGTATAATAACTCCTCACCTCAGTAAGTTAACTGAAATAAATGGTTGGCTTTTAGGAAGATCATCATCATCACCTGGAATCATTGAGTCCAGGCCCTGTCAGGGAGACGTAGTGGGGAGATGAAATCCCAGCCTCTGACTCCGTAGATGGAGCCTTAAACCATTGAACTCTCTCTAGCAGTTCCAGATTGTGGGGCCATTTGGGCACTGATTATTGCTTATAATGGAATGCCTGTGTGTACCCTTACGATTGTTTTAACACCATCTGTTAAAAGCAGATTCCATACTACTTTGGAGCATCTGGTTTCTCTAGCCTGAACCAATCCAGATGTGCTACCTTGCTTCAGATGTGCTTTAGAAACTCATAATTTTGGCATGGTGTCTGAATCAGAGAGGAGGAAAGTTAACTTCTCGAATGGCCAGCCAGCAGATCTATGATTCCCATAATCCTCCAGCCAACTGGTGTGTTGTGGGAAGTGTAGTCCAAATGTAACATACCATATCTCTGGCCAGAACTGATATGCTGTGTTTGTGGTGGGATTGGGCCTTGAACAGGGCCTTGGACTCCGTGGCCTTCTAGATCCCTTCCACTGCCATGATTCGAGGACCAGTCACTTGTGCCCTTTGGTGAGAAGCCGCTGCACTGATTTCTAGGGAAAAGTCTTTGTATCAGGAAAGAGATCTTGGTGTGTTGGTGGACAGCTCCATGAAGGTGTCTCCCCGATGTATGGCAGCAGTGAAGAAGGCCAATTCCATGCTAGGGATTATCAAAAAGGGGATTGAAAATAAAATAGCCAACATTATAATGCCATTATACAAAACAATAGTAAGGCCCCACCTGGAGTATTGTGTACAATTCTGGTCACCGCATCTCAAGAAAGACGTAGTGGAACTGGAAAAGGTGCAGAAGAGAGCGACTAAAATGATTACTGGGCTGGGGCACCTCCCTTATGAAGAAAGGCTAAAACATTTGGGGCTCTTTAGTCTGGAAAAAAGGCGCTTGAGGGGGGATATGATTGAGACATACAAAATAATGCAGGGCATGAGTAAAGTGGATAGAGGGAAGCTCTTCTCCCTCTCCCAAAATACCAGAACTAGGGGACATCCACTCAAATTGAGGGCTGGGAGAGTAAAAACTGACAAAAGAAAATATTTTTTTCACCCAGCGTGTTGTAAGTCTATGGAACTCCCTGCCACACAATGTGGTGATGGCATCTGACCTGGATGCCTTCAAAAGGGGATTGGACAGATTCTTGGAGGAAAAGTCCATCACAGGTTACAAACCATGATGGAGATGTGTAATCTCCAGGCTTTAAACCAGGGTACTTCAAGGGCCAGATGCAGGGGAGTGCTATCAGGAGACAGATATCTAGTCTTGTGCACTCCCAGACGCATCTGGTGGGGCCGCTGTGAGATACAGGAAGCTGGACTAGATGGGCCTTTGGCCTGATCCAGCATGGCTCTTCTTATGTTCTTATGTTTGTTTCGAAGCCCAAACCATGCTTTGAATTCTCTGCTGTGATTCATGCAAATGGTCCTTCTGAAACAGTGTTGTACATGCTCTTAGCGCACAACTAGTGTCACACAGTTTTGACATCTAGGAAAGCAACCCACCTGCCGCAAGGCCTGCGTCAAGGGCAAAGCCGGATGCATCAGGAGTAGCCATGTTGTTTGGAGGAATGATTCTTGGCCAAACAAAGCAGTAGGGACCATTTGCAGCCAAATTGGTTTAAACACACGATGTAGTTGAGTCATGTGAAAAAACAGCACTAGTTCCAGGTTTGAGGGAGGAATTTGCAAAGTCTGGTATCCAGGGTTTTGTAAGCGGCCTTGGCTCTTGTCTTCATTGGCCCAATATAGTTGTCACCCTGTGCTTCTGGTCTGGTGGCCATTCCATTGCTTTGTATTGCTTGTGCTCCAGAAATGCACTGTGTCTACAAGTTGCCAGACATAATCCTTGTTAAATAACATGTCATATGAATGTCAGAACCTCTGAGGGTCACACAGTCAAGTGTGCAGGAATCGTGGAGGGTGCTTGTGAGGGTTCTTGCTTCTCCCAGGCACCCCACCCTTCAGGTTTCAAGAAAGACACATCTTTGAAAGAATAAACGGGACTTTTATTTTGTTCTTCCACAACTAAGGAGGCTCTTTTTTTGATAACAGTTCCAACATCTTTAACATCAACAATGAACGGGTTATTCTTGGATTCATATGATGGAGTGAACACAGAAAAATCCAGACCCCCTCCTAATCTTGGGGAGATTTGGTTCCACCACTTTCCTTCCCCTCCTTCTCGAAGAGGCTCGGTTCCTCTGCTTGCACCCCAATCTCCGAAGTGAGTTTGGGCCCAGGACGTCTCTGGCGGCGGGATTTGAAGGGATAGTCGTCTCTCAAGGTCAGACCCCCCCCCCGGGTACACATCCTCCCATTTTTTTCCTCCTCCTCCTCCTTCAGCTTGGCCAGCCATTGTTCCCAAGCCAATTCCTTTCTGATCTCTTTCTGCTTGCGATTGTACTCACGGGCCTCTCTCTCACCCCAATAAGAACAACGTTGGCGGTGAGCTCGTCTTCTGTAGCTTTCAGCCTCTGGCTTAGACATCACCATCTGTTCCCAGATGCCAGTCCATGGGTTCTCCATCCATACCCAGTCCCAGTCTGGGGGCAAGATACTTGGCGTTCCCTTTTTACATTATCCGGCTCATTGATTGGCTCAGTTTTCCCGCCCTTTCTGGTTCCTTCTCTACCTTAACCAGGGCCTTATCCTTTCCCTCCTCCTTCTCCCTTTCCAGAATCTTCAGGGAGTCATTCAACCATTCCCACAGCATCTCCCCTTCTTCTGCTCCTTTATCCTGAGCGGCTTTGCGTTCCTCCCTCCTCTTTTGCTTCTCCAACCACTCATCCATCTCTTTCTCTTGTGGTGCAGGGGTCACTCTCCTGCCTTCAGCCCCTTCAGGGTAGCTTCCCTCACAGTGGTACATTAATTGAGAACTGATAGCCTTCAGGACTTGGTTGGATTGCAACTCCCATCAGTCCTGGCAGGCTGCACCAGTTGTGAAGGATGATGGGGACTGCAACATGGTGACACCTGAAGACTCCAATGTCAGCAGGGTGGTGTCATCTGAACTTTCAAAAAGCACTGTCTAACATACAGAAATTATTTTAGGGGCTGGGCTGCAGCACATTGGAGAGCTCCTGGAAAGTTTGGACTAAAATCCTGCAGGGATGCATGGCCTCACCGACTTTGGAGCCACCAGCCAGCAACGTCCTGGAAGGCTCTTGGTAATGGAAAGCAAAAATCCCTCTCTGCCCCCCAAGCCGAAGTTGTGGGGAGAGGCAGAGGGTGCAGGAAGGGTGCTGAGGTTGTTCGGTTACATAGAAGAGGCAGCACTGTGTTTGAAATGAGAAGAAAAATGGAGAGCTCAGGGCCTGCTGCATGACCAGAGGTTCAGCCCCTCCACAAGAGCCCCCCTTTCCTGGCCTGGGACTGCCATTATGGTGGATGGGCTCCAGTTGACAAAGTCAGCCTTGCGTTGACGGCAACAGCACTGCTGCAACCAGAAAAGAAAGGATTGTTTCATGTGCCGACATAGCTGTTGATGTTGGCTGAGGCCAGTTGAGGAGGAGGAGGAGGAGGAGGTGCACAGTTGTCCAATGCCCAAGTAAGTTACAAACATCATCTGTTGTAAATACAGATCTCTGAAACAGTGCAACTGCTGGTATTTGTTGTAAGTTGTGTATTAACCAAGGAATTGCTGTTGTAATGATCCTGTTTACCTACTGGCATGAGGAGAGAGGTGGATTTGCATGCACCCACCCTTAATTTACTAATGAACAGACAGCATCTGGCACACAGAGAGGTGTGTTGTATTTTCTAAGGAGGGTCTTTTAGGATCCAGAGTGCCTTGCAGAATAAACACTATTAGAGGGATAAAATAGCACCAGGCAGTTAAGAGACTCAGGTGTGAATCGTAAGGGACTGAATGGGAAATAATATACATGGAAATAATAACACTATGCACTGCCAGGAAGAAAGGCAACTAGGATCTTAGATCAAATTATAAGAACATAAGAACAGCCTTGCTGGAATAGGCCACAGCCGATCCAATCCAGCACTCTGTCTCACACAGTGGATTACCATTTGCTTCAGGGTATTCCCAAGCAGATGCCCTCACCTGCTTATGATTCCCTACAAATGGCATTGAGAGATCCTGCCTCTCTCTCCAACCAGGAGGTTGTCCTTAGGCATCCATAATGGTAACCATTGATACCCTTGTTCTCCATGAACTTGCCTAATCCTTTCTTAAAGCTGTCAAGGCTGACCGCTGCCACTACCTCTTCTGGCAGGGAATTCCATAGACCAGTGATCCTCTGGGTGAAAAATGTACTTTCTCTTATTTGTTTGAGATGATCAGTTTCATGGAGTGCCCCCTAGTTCTAGTGTTGTGCAATAGGGAAAACAGAAGGCCAGTTCCATGTTAGGGATGATCAAAAAGGGGACTGAATATAAAACAGCCAACGTTATAATGCCATTGTACAAAACGATAGTAAGGCCGCACCTGGAGTGTCGTGCACAATTCTGTATCTCAAAAAAGACATTGTGGAACTGGAAAGGGTGCAAAAGAGAGCAACTAAAATGATTACAGTACTGGGTTGGGGGACCTCCTTTATGAGAGGGGTGCCCAAACTTTTTGTAAGGAGGGCCAGATTTGGTGTCTGAGAATGTGACAGGGGCCGGCGACCCTGCCACCCCACTGCAAGCCCCACCCACTGACCCATAAGCCCCACCCACTGACCCCTTGCAACCCCACCCACAGGAAGGAAGGCGGGGACCAAGGGAGGGAGGGAGGGAGGGAGGTGGAAACCAAGAGAGGAAGGAAGGAAGGTGGGGACCAAAGGAAGCACACGGAGCCATGGCCACAGGTCGCCCCTTGGAAGAGGCGATCTGTGCGATCTTGCAGCCCCCCAAGCTCCCCAGCGATGACAACGGCTCGCCCGCCAGCCCTCTCCAAAGCTCCTTGGCGGTGGCAGAGGCCCACTGGCCTGCCCACCCCCACACATTCCCCTGCGGGGCCGGTGGCAGCAGACTGCCTGTCCTTCCAGCCGCCCAAGCTTCCCAGCGGTGTCAGTGTTGGCAGAAATTAAAAAAAACACATGGGGTGAAGGAGGGGGAGGGAGGGGTGGACCAGCCAGCCGCGGGCCACTCAGAATGGCCTGACGGGCCGGATTTGGCCCCCGGGCCGGATTTAGGCAGGCCTGTTTATGAGGAAAGGCTAAAACTACCTGATCCAGCATGGCTCTTCTTACGTTCTTATGTTCTTATCTACTTTGTCCACACTGTGTACAATCAGGTCACCTCTTAGGCACCGTCGTTCAAGAGTGAAGAGGCCTAGATGTTGCAGCCTCAGGTGGTAAGGAAGGTTGCCCTCCTCTGCACTTTTTCCATTTCCATAATATCCTTCTGGAAGTATGGTGAGTGACCAGAACTGTACACAATACTCCAGATGGGGCCTCACCATAGATTTATAAAGAGACAAAATGACACTTGCTGACTTATTTTCTATACCCTTCCTCATGATCTCTGGCCTTGAGTTTGCTTTTTTCCCTTCTGCAGCACACTGGGTTGACACCATCATTGAGCTGTCCACCAGGACACCAAGGTCCCTTTCCTGGTTTGTTGCAGAGATTTTAGACCTTCTTAATTTATAAATGTAATTGGGTTGGTTTTGTTTTTTTTTTTGCCCCAATGTGCATCACTCTGCACTTGTTAATGTTAAAGCTCATTTGCCCTTGGATTGCCCACTCCCCCAGTGTCAAGAGATCCCTCTGGAGCTCCTCACAATCTCTCTCAGTTTTCCAACAAGGCAGAGCTATCTCAGGAGGGGGGAAATGACAACAGTTTGAAGTGTGTTGTGTCCACATGAGTCTACCTTGAAGGAAAATTTTTGTTCTACTTTGCCTGAATGCTATTTGGATGGAAGCTCAGATCTCATTTGATCTGATCTTACTGATCACATTTATTTGCTAACCTTTCTTCCATCCATATCAAGGTGATGTTCATGGCTCTTCTCCTTTTCCACTGCACCTTTGCAGCAACCTTGTGAGGCTCCAAAGCTCCAAAAGGGAGTCTCTGTGCTCCAGTATGGATTTGAACCCACATCTCTGGAGCCCAATGCTCTTACCATTATACCACACAGCCTTTCATAGACTAGGGTGCCTCCTGGGGTTCATCCTGTTGATGGAACCCTTGCAACAAAAGGGTAGATCACGAGGACAAGCGGTCACAGTCCTTGGATCTCTAGCTTCAGTGGAAGGGCCAAGCATGCCCCAGTTCCAACCCCATGAGCTGAAAAGAAAAATCTTATCAAAAAATAAGGTTTATTCAATCTCCTTCAGCAAATCCCCAAGAGTCATTGGGCACTTTGAAGGCTAATTTAGCACAGGCTTCTGCCAGTCACGATCCACTGCCACAGGTCTGTTTCTGTGGTCCGCTCCCACTCATCGCAGATGGTGGGGGACGTGTGATCTTAACACCCACCCCAAAAAGCGGGACCACCTCAGCTTGGCCGTTCTCGTTGGCCACTTCCTGAACTTCTTGAAGTTGGGGGGGGGGGGAAACAAAATCCAGAATTTCCCCACTCTGCTCTGCCTCATTCCATCCTTTTTTTAGGCCTTTGAAATTGGTCCTGATGGCATCACCGACCTGTGGTTTTCCTGTTGAACAAGGAACCCCTCTGGTTTTTGGTTAGGACTGGATGGAATGACAGGGTCCAGGAATTTTTTTGCTGAGTCTGGCCCTTCTTTGCAAAGCAGCTTCTCTCCAGAATGCTGGGTGCTTTGAACTGAGTTTGATCCAAAAAAAGGAGAAGAACACAGCTGGTGGGGGTGGGGAGGAGGAGAAAAATCACAGCCTGCAAAGTCAGAAACCACTTTCTGATGGCAGACAGGACCCAGAAGGTCCTTCGTGGGTTTCCATAATTTCAATTATTGGGCCTCTAGCGCTGCATGACTGTGCTCAGAGGAACGGGTTTTCCAATTTTGTCCAAATATCAACTCCCTTGGACACAAAGAATGGACAGTTCCACAGAGTTGACCCTCAAGTTATAGGTAGATTAAACAGAGAGTTGCCTTCATTTGAATTACAGATGCCCTGACACTCCTCCATTGCCACTTCGTAACCATTCCGAGATGAATGGTTGTTGCCAAATTCTTGAACCCAAAGGTGTTGTCCTGGATTAGCTTTGCAGAGCAGCCTGCTTTGGCTTGATGCCCTGTGTAATGGAGAAGAACGAGAGAGCACAATGGAAATGGGAGATGCCAGAGAACAGGTCCCTGTGTGCTCCCTGGAGTGAACACCCTGCCACCTCTTTGTTATTTGTTGATTTAAGATCCCAATCTCTTTCCCCTGGTGTGTTTTCTGTCCTGTGAGCATCAGTTCTATACAGCTGTCTAAGAACTATTTAAACACATCACATTTCTTCCCTACCATCTGTTGCAGAGTTTTGAATTTGTGGTTATCTTCTGTTAGCTGTGCAGCACAGCGATTTACAGAGCAGAAAAGTTTCAAGTTCCTCAGTTTAGTCCACCCCTTTTGTTCATGAGCACTTATAGTCTCAACAACTCACTGTTATACATTAGTAGTATGTGTGTGTAGGGGGGGAATAAAAGGGTTCATTACTTACAAGTGAACAGGATAAACAGCAAAGCTGGCACAACATGACTGCTTTTGACAACAGATTTAGACTCTAGAGAGGGAAACTGGCTCAAAGCAGAGTGGCGGAGCTTTCTTTGAAATCAGGGGCAGAACTATTGGTTAGTGCTGAAAAGATTGGCAGCCAGACACCCCAGTCCAGAAAAGTCCTTCCCAACCAAACCACAGGCAGCATGTGAGGTTGTAAAAACTCCAAGACTATCCTTGTGCAACATGGACCGATAGTTTGGTTCCCTGCCTGCCAAGTGTATTTATTTATTTATTTGATTTATATACCACCCATCTATCTACAAGGCTACCCTGGGTTTTTCAATATGAAAGAACACATTGTCAACATCATCAGATTCTGCAACATAATCAAAGGATAAAGCAGTGAGAATGATATAACTTAAATTTAAAATTTTCCTAGCATTGTCTGCCTGAAGTGGGATGCTGGACAAATAGGATTTTTGGTCCAGCTCCTTGATTTTTTGTTTATGTCGGGAGGTCCTAGAATAACAATATCCTAGAACGGCATGGCTGGAAGGGATCTTATGCACCATCAAGTCCAGCTTCTGTCGTAGAGACCTGGGGAGGCAGTGCATGGGGGGTGGGGAATTCAACTTCCAACTTCTGGCTCTGCAGCCAGAGACCTAACCCACTGAGCTAGCCAGCAGGCTGTTCAGAGATGCTGGAGCTTCTCATGGGATGGTGACATCCTGTTATAGGCACAGAAAGCTTGAAAATGTATTTATTGAGCAGAGTGGTGGCCGGTGGTGGCAGGAGTGGTGAATTTGGAATGCTTTGGTCATGATTCAAGGTGTGTTTTGGTGAGAGATGGGCTTCCTCTTCCCATCACTTAAATGTGCATTGGGGGGTGTAATCTCAGCTTTCAATTGACTTTTAAAACAGAATTCTCATTTATTAAGTCATATGTTGAGCTTAATGAGAGAGAGAGAGAGAGAGAGAGAGAGAGAGAGCCCACCATTCAGGATGTAATATACTGAATTTGACCAGTCAACACTTTACGTTGTTATCTTAACATTTACTGGCAAGACGTGACATTTACATTGGCACCCAGTGCGCTGCAGCTCATAAGCTCTGTTCAGGTCTGTGAGATTTACTTTCAGGTTTTTCCCTCCCAAAGTCAGAGGTTCGTCAAAGATTCCAGAGCGGGCGGTCGACTCTTTGTGGCTTTAGGGATGCCTCTGGAATAGCAGGGTTGCAACCGCCTTGGGGCCGCCACGGGGAAAAGAAGAAATAAAGCACGTCGTGATGTTACTACATTACGCCTTCTTTGCCAGTTCCCTCCACCTAATCGGCTGCTGGTTTGAGGGGAATGAATCATAGAACCATAGAGTTGGAAGAAGAAACCTCAAGGAGGGCCATCCAGTCCAACTCCCTGCCATGCAGGAACCCCATCCAATATTTCCGACAGATGGTGGCAGGACAGGCCATGTCTCGGACACAAGGATGGTCTGTGTGTGCTCTCTCTCTCACACACCCACACACCCACACACATACCCACACACCGTGTGTGGAACACATTGAGGAACATGTGTGTTGGGATCTGGGGGCTGCCCCATGGCAAACACGTTTTCCCCGTTTTCGTACCTTTGGCTGGACTCTGTACATGCTCCGATGCAGTCACATAAAGCATTTCTTCATGAGGAGGGGCTTTGACCCAGCTGGGAAGGGGTTAACACCTTACGTGCAAACTCTTTCCAACATGGGTGGAGCATGCAGGGGA
This sequence comes from Phrynocephalus versicolor, assembly GCA_023846285.1. Classification (NCBI taxonomy): domain Eukaryota; kingdom Metazoa; phylum Chordata; class Lepidosauria; order Squamata; family Agamidae; genus Phrynocephalus; species Phrynocephalus versicolor. Next base: position 672,213 of record JAHTLZ010000065.1, read on the forward strand.
AGAAGGTGCCCCCCACATGTGATGGGGCGAACCTGATGGCTCCTCCGTGTGATGGCAGGGAGGCAGGTGGGGAGAAGCACTCATCCCCACAACATCCCCACCATGTGTTCTTTTAATGCAAGCATATGTGCATGGGTGAACCAAAGTCTAATAGGGTCCCCTTATTGGGAAAAAAGTGGCCTATGAATAAAAGCGAACTAATAATTAATATTTTGCTTTTAAAAAAAAATCAGTTGAGGGGTTCAGGGAAAAAGAGGAGAGATGGAAGCGACTTGCACCTTGTTTTTGTGGTCACTTTCTTTTTTAAAGACTTAGAATCTTATGGTTCTTTAAAAGACTAGGGCAGTGTTGGCAAATCTATGGCATGGATGCCAAAGGTGGCACGTGGAGCCCTTTCTGTGGGCACATGGCATCGCCCCCTCACAGCCACGGCACTTCTCCTTCCACTCGGAGCATGCCACTGTGCCCCGTGAAGAGAGCCGGGCGAAGGGGAGGCAGCGGCTTGTGGGCTCCTTCATAGCCCCAGTTTACTCTCCAGTCGCGCCGCTCTGGGCATCCCCAAAGTGACATGTCTGGAGAGTAAACTGGGGCTACGAAGGAGCCCACAAACCCCTGCCTCGCCTTTGCCTATCTCTTTTCATGGAGCCATTCCGGCAGTTTGAAATGGCTCCATGCAGAGCCAGGCGGGGGGGGGCAGTTTTGGGGCTCCTTTTTAACCCCGGTTTGCTCTCCAGCCACCTATACTGGGCACCCCAAAAGCAGTGTGGCTGGAGAGTGAACTGGGGCTACAAACGAAGGGTATTGTGGCTGTAGGAAATTTTAAAAAAACCCTGCTCTTTGGAGGGTGCTGTGGCCACAGGAAATTCAAACTCCTGTTATTCGATCCTTGCTTTCCCGAAGGGTGCTACCTTACAAGAATGCAAGGATGAAAGAGCAGGGGTGCTACTCTTCGGGAAAGCAAGGATCGAAGAGTAGGTTTTTGCATTTCCTGCAGCCACAGCATCCTTCAAAGAGCAGGTTTTTAAAGGTTTTTTTAAGCCTGCTGTTTGATACTTGCTTTCCTGAAGGGCAGCACCCAAAACCCTGGGTACCACTGTATTCAGGTTAAATTGCCATATTGGCACTTGACGAAAAATAAAGGAGTCTCTAAAAGGTTTGCCATCACTGGACTAGGGTCATATTTCATGGGCTAGGGCAGGAGTGGACATAACATAGCGATCCAGATGGGGTTGGACTACAATGGCCAGCTTTCCCTATTGGTGGCTGTTCTGGCAGATGGGACTAGACTAGAATCCAGCCTCAGACTAGAATCCACTCCTAGACAAGAGCTGACCTGAGATATTTTGCCTCCTGAGGCACCATACGAGATTGAATTGCATTGTTAGTTCTGTTTTTGGTCAGCATGGGTCTCCAGGAGATTCACGGCAGCCCAAGGTGGATCATGTGACGCATAGCCTTCTCCTTCAAGCTCCTGGTGCTGCCTCCCATCAGCTGCTGTCTGAGGCGATCGCCTCACTTGGCCTGTGGATGGGAATATGCAATCCCACTAGGAAACTCTGACTCCCAGTTTTGCAGGGGCAGGAAACTCTCTGAGCCATATCTGAGCTCTCTGAGGTGCTGAGTCCTAGCCCCCCAAACAGAGCAGCACTTTGGGAAACCCATTTAAAGTTCAGGCTGAAACCCAGGGCAGATGTACTACTCCCTGCCCTGCAATTGATTTCACAGCCACCAGCTTCTACTGGAAGTCTGTCCTGCAAGAGGGGAGTCAGGCGGAGGAAGTGGAATGACTGTCAGTAGGAGTAGCCTGGGGTGGTGGCTCCAGGTTGCCAACTGGTTTGATTGCCCCTGACAAATCTCTTTGGTTTTATGGTGTCACAAAATGGCTTCATTTTTTTCCTTTGACCCAAGAAGGCCACACCTGTGGAAATAGGTTTATTCTTTTATTTCTGCCACAGATTTATTATTATTTTTTAAAGCTTACCCTTGGCTCTCTGTGAATCCTTTTTTATTTTTTGGCAGGTGAATGAGTGCACGAGATACTGACTCACTTGGCTTCCTGGTACAAATCAAGTCTAAAGTGATGAAATCAGATTTAGCAACCAAGCCATCGACAAGGTTGGAGTCCGTGAAAAGCGGGGGGGGGGGCGGCTGTTGCTTGTTTTGGCTCATTGCTAAGGAGACCCCCTTGGCACCCTTGTGGGGAATCTGAAATGCAGGTGTGGCTTTGTTACATCGCCTCTCGAGTTGAGGGGAGGTCGCTGGGGGAGTGGTCCCAGTCCAGAGGCAATTGCCTGTGCTGGCCATTTCTCCATTCCCTCCTCTTGAGAGAGGGCCGACTACAACCCCCACTGGTCATGCAGACGGAGGATGACAGGAGTTCTTGCCCAGTCTCTCTGGAAGGAGGCAAAATGAGGAACGGCTGCCCTGGGTAAATGAGGTCTCCTGTGGCGGAACGTCACCTCATGTTCTCTCCCTGCTGTGTCTTTCAGGACTGGCGGGAACTGGAGAGCTACCCCAGGGGTCACAAACCCCCTGTTCGACACCTCTAAACCTCCTTTTCCATCCTTGTCGCCTTCCAGTTTGTTCAAAGGGGAGCAGCTTCCAGAGGTTCAAGGCTGGTTTCTGTTTTTGTTTTGCTCCTGCTGGATCTTGGAGACGTGCGTCCTCTGACTCCTGTACCTTCCCAAAAGCATCACCCCCCCAAAAAAAAAAGAAAGGAGGGAGAAGTATAAATCATGCACCGCCCTTCCACCTTTAGAGCAGGTCACCTTTTAGTATTTTAAAATGTCTTTTAAGGATGGAAACAGCTGCAAGAGTAGGGGGGCTTAGGCCTGTAGGATACCGTGTGCCTCTCTGATGTGTCTGAAATGTTTTACTTTCAGGGTCCTAGGATCTGAAGTGAGAAACTGGAGATATGGAATCCATTTCTGACATAGGTATTTGAGAATGGATTGTTTTCCATGGCTTCAGAGACTAGGACTCGGGGCAATGGTTTCAAACTACAGGAAAAGAGATTCCATTTGAACATTAGGAAGAACTTCATGACAGTTAGAGCTGTTCGGCAGTGGAATATGCTGCCCCAAAGGAGGGTGGTGGATCCTCCTTCTTTGGAGGTTTCTAAGCAGAGGCTGGATGGCCATCTGTCAGAAATATTGTGATGGGGTTCCTGCATGGCAGGGGGTTGGACTAGATGGCCCTTGAGGTCTCTTCCAACTCTATGATTCTATGATTCTATGATTCTATGTATGTGCAGGGGTGGGGGTGGGGGACATTTACTTTTACCTTTTATGTGGAATAAAAAGAATAGTCCTGAGGGTGAAGGATACACAAAGTCACACAAAGTTTGGTAGTTGTTTTCTTTCTTTTTACTTAAGTCTGTATATTTAGTTGATGTTTTTATGGGTTTTTTCCACTTTTCTTTAGTTATTTTAAATGATTGTAATATGGGATTTGTTTCAATCTTGTTTTATATGCTGTACATTTCTTTATTTAAAAAAAACAGAGAAAAACCGGGGCTGTGTGTACTTGAGGTGCAGAGTGGGCCCACAGATGAAAAGGGTGACATAACTCAGCAGTGTGAGCCTGGGTGTTGGCGGGCAGTCGGAGGACCTCTGACGGTTGGCTCCCAGTCTGTATCACCTGAGCCTGAATGCCCACTTGTGCCTATCCTTGCTTAGTGGACTTGGGCCTTTCCTCCCCCAAGAGATCCTCAGGGACAACCCATGGGACGCCCAGCATACAAACATGACACCCAACAGCCTGACAGGGCGCAGTTTTACAAAAAGTCCACCTTGGCCCTCTTCTTGATGGGAGCTGGAGCCCAATTTTGTCGTTCCTGGCTCCTCTTTTTGTTCCCCTGCCCGATGAGCCAGATGGAGGATGGTTTCTGAGTCCCTGGGAACAAAAAAGAAGAGGAAGGGGGGAGGAATCTGTATTTAACCATGCAGTGTGTTATTACTGTAGCCGAAAACTCCGTGTAGCCCATCTGTAAGGGGTGATTATCCACTAACACCCTGCAACTCAGCAGTTTCCAGCCAGGGAGGCTTATTTTTCCTTAATTACATCTTTAAAATTGCCCCAAGGAGTCTGTTTCCTGCCTGCTGTGTTGCTCCTCTTGTTTCCTTCCAACCTCCTTGGCTCCTGCCCGGTGGGTCTCCTTCTTCAATCTCTTTCCATTTGGGTCAAAACTGGCTGGAAACTTTGGCCACCTGAGAAGGCGCAATGTGTTCCATCTTTAGCTTGCCGAAATCAATTGAGATTGAAGGTAAGCACCTTCTGGGAACTCATTTGACCTCTTCTACTCCCCACTCCCCCTCTCCTTTCCCAAATCCTCTCACTTCTGGGCACGCTCCAGTTCTTTAATAACTCATATATTCAGTCCAGGAGCAAACTCATAAGATGTGTTTCTAAACCCTAGTTAAGTCTGTCGGCTTAACTGGGGTTTCCTAGAGGAAAAGTCCATCACGGGTTACAAACCATGATGGAGATGTGTAATCTCTAGGCTTTAAACCAGGGTGCTTCAAGGGCCAGATGCACGGGGGTGGTATCAGGAGACAGATATCTAGTCTCATGCGCTCCCAAACGCATCTGGTGGGGCCGCTGTGAGATACAGGAAGCTGGACTAGATGGGCCTTGGCCTGATCCAGCATGGCTCTTCTTATGTTCTTATGTTCTTATGGCTTGCTTCTTTCCATGAAAGTGTGATGGGGCTCTTTCTCTTTGTTCGGCATGTGAGGTGTTTGGGACACGTGTGTGTGTGTGTATGTGTGTGTGTGTGTGTGTGTGTGCTTTCCGTGGGAGGGAAAATGTGCAGGGGAATGTCTTTTTGAAGCTGCTCTAAGCAGTCCTCCAGCTCTTCTTCAGAGGAGCATCAATGAAGCTGTTTCTTCCTGACTTCTTAAAAATAAGATATTAAAAACTTCATTGCATAGGGCAGATGCCTGTCTCTCTTGTCGGCAAGGGTGGGCATTTAATTTGGCTACAGATGTACCAAAATTCTCATTTTCTCCCTGCTGTTCTTAGGCTAGAAAACAACATCCATTTTAAAACATGTTGAGGTTGGGAAAGGAGAAACTAACCCATCCCGTAATAGTTACTTACTGGTTTCCTTCATAGTGCACCAGAACGAAACTGGCAAAGAGGTTTGTGACACCTTGAAATGTCCCCCTTTCGATTTGGCACACACACACACACCCAGGGCAGCTTGTTGGTTTAGGCTTCTGGCTCTGGAGCCAAGGGTTTGGGAGTTTGAATCCACACCCGGGCCTCCTGGGAGGAGAGCCAGCCTGGGTAGCCTTGGGCGAGTGGCACAGTCCTAAGAAGTCTCACCGGGAATTCCCACCATTTTCTAGCTGAGAAGGGGAAGCTGGGGTCACTTTCTTGTTCGTCCTCGTTCTATGTCCCGTGACCTCTGGGGAGTTGTGCCCAGCCAGTGCAGTTGCCAGTGGGTTGTAGGGGAACCAGGTCGCACAGTGTTGTGTGAAGTAATGAGGACCACGTCATCATCTCCACTGCTCCTGGCATCCTTCTCCCCTCTTTCTGAACCTGCCCCAGAGTAGCTGGGAGAGATATGGATTTTGGTGCAAACCATAGCTTGTTGCAAGTTTTCCCTACTGTGAAGTGTGTCAGGGTGGTTCTTGAGTAGGTGATTCAGAGCTCTTGACTTGACAGAATATTGGTATCTCTTTTGTTGGCAGGAAACAACCCAGGCCTCTGTGTTTTGGGACCCTCTTTGAGTGTAGGGGGATGACCAGAGACCATCATGATGACCACCCAGACTTTAACATTTATCCCTGAATCTCTGTCAGTCATGGTCCTTATTCTCCATTGGCTTCTATTCTGCAGTCCAGGTTGGGCTGGCAGGCCCCACATCTTGACACAAAAACATTTGTTCTGAAAGCTTGCGCTGGCTTATGGGTTTGTCTTCAAATGCCAGGGTGCCTGTGTCTGTTTTTATGCAAGGAATTGGCTTTGGCAGGCATGTGGGTAGCATTAGGCTGACTTTGGAGGATTGGGAAGGAATCGGCTCTATTGTCTACAATGGTTTGTGCACCAAGCTGGTAAAACACACACACACACACACACACACACACAGAGCCAACATTAAGCAAAGGCTGGGTCACATTTTAAAATGTTCTCTCTGAGTTGTTCTAAATAGCAGTGCTGCTGCTCTAAGAGGAATTTTCCTAGACTCCTAGCCACATTCCAACGCTGCTGTCGAAAAGCAGCAAGGCATTTCTCCGTTCACCAGATCAAAGGCTCGCTAGCCGCCAACTCCAGTGATGAGTTCCAACCAGTCACTCATTTAATCAGCAGATTAGGCTTTCCCTTTGATTAGATTCACCCTTTCTTCCCCACTTTGGTCCATTCTTGCTAGAAATAAGGCATCTGCCAGGACAGCCATTCTGAATTGGGTTTGGGTGGGGATGGGGAGGAAGAGACAACGTGATATAAATAGAAACCAGCTTGCTTATTTTAAGACTTGCTCCCATGGAAAGTGTAATTAAAACACACACATGTTAATGTTAGGTGAAAATGTTTTCTGCTAGTCTGTAATTTGTATGTGGAGGCCTAACTGGCCTGTGAAAACAGAGCCCCAAAGACTTCTCTAAATTGGAGGCAAGTGGATGGCTAAGAACCGTGTGGCCAGTGACATCACCATTTCCCTCATTAGGTGTAGCTTTCTCTGTAGCCCAAGTCACACCCTTTATTAACTGAAGGGACATCTTCTGCCACACAGGGAGGAGAGAGAGAGATTTCAGGACTGAAGAGTAGCGTCAACTCTGGGTGTCAGCTGGTCCATTCTCCATGAAATTTTTGCTTCTTTCAGCTGAGATGTTTAGATCTCTGGCTGCAGACCCAGAGGTTGTGAGTTTGATCCCCCCCCCCCCGGGCCTCCTGGGCGGCCTTGGGCAAGCTACACAGTAGTCCCAGGATGCCCCATAGAAGAAGGGGGCGGGAAACCACTCCTGAGTAGTCTCTACCTGGAAAACCCTGAAAAAACGGGCACTATGAGTCAGAATTTACTTGATAGCAGATCGTCGTCATCATCATCATCATCATCATCATCATTCAAAAATACTAGGCACAGTCAATCAAAATTATAAAAACATTGTCTAGTATTATATAACAGTATTATATTCAAAAAGCTAAGTATCTGTTAAGAATTGGCATGTGTGTGCTGTTCCTAGTACAGTATAGCCGATTTCCCCCAAGATCTGCAACTGCTTGCAATCTTGTCTGTTGTTTTTGTTGTTCCCACACCTGTGGACCACTACACAGGCACAGATAAGCCAAAGAGAGAGTAGGCATCATAAAAATAATAGTTCCAAATAAAGAATGTGTAAAAAAAAAACCCACATACACACCTACATATGTTAAATGCATATGTCCTGATTCAAACTTTGAAATGACTTTTAATGCTGTTCCCTGCAAAGGGGTGACTTCCAGGACTCCGGTCTCTCTCTTTTTGCTTCTTTTATCTTAAAATCCAAAGTAGAAATGAAGTGATGACCAAATGAGAATTATCTATTCACAGACACAGACACAGACACAGACACAGACACAGACACAGACACAGACAGACAGACACACACACACACACACACACACACACACACACGAACACTCCCCTACCCCCATTACATCCTGGTGAAGTGGATGCAGTGACCAAATGTTTGGCCATTGACGCGAAAACTGAACACTTGACACAGCTACATATTGCCACCTGGAAGGGAACAGATGGGGTGTGGATGAGCTGAGTCCTAGCCATATAGTAACATTGCCAATAATATTTAGCACTGATGTTTTGAATTCCTGAGCCTACAGAGTTCATAGTTTTCAGTCCCAAATGCACGAGTCAGGAAGTCCTGCTGAACATGGGGAAGGGTAAACACACACATGTCCAGGTTTCCTGGCCACCTTGAGGAGAGCCCTGTGAGGTGGTTTGATGTTAATGTCAAAGTGTGGCTTGGAATGAAGCCGACAGGATAGTTACGTGCCTTAAGACTAACAAAACTAGACGAGGGGATACCTTTAGGCTACTATTAGTAAAATAACGAAAATGTTGCTAATATTTCGAGGGCAATACCCTCTTTTTCAAAGCTGTACCAACAGTTCAAGCATTGCAAAAGATGGGATTGCCAGGAGATAGTTCTTAAATATAAAGTTCTTGGCAAGATGAAAATAAATGCCAGGTAGTTTCTTAGTTGAAGCCTGGAGCAGAGATTTTGTGAAGCTGCACCTGACGTTAAGCCAGGGGTGTGTTTACAGACCCAGTCCTTCAAACAATGTGACATTGATCACATACACACATTCACACCCCCTCTCAATGTGGCACTTCGAGGCTAATAGCCCCTGCTTGGCCAGAGAAGGGGGAGGGTTGGTGCAGAGGCCCATGCATGTCATTGGGGGCCTGGGATAAAGACTGACAGTGAGTCTGTGGGCAAGGTCTCAATCTACTGAGGACTGGCACCATTGGGCTTTTGGGTAGCGACTCCCGGAAGCCTCCAGACAGCAGAGCGAGAAGTAGTTTTTGCTCAAAACCTTGCTGAAGCCCTAGTGTTTTGCACAGATGGGAGGCATTCTGCTGCGAATGGTTGTTTAGAAGGATGCAACTTTCCCAGTTTTTGTTGTTTTTGTTTCTGCTTCAAAAGAGCCAGGCTCTGACTTCTAGGGAGCCAGATTTCCTCAAGGCAGGAAATTCTACTGTTGACAAAATGATTCTGAAAAGGGCCTGTTTTGATTCTCCACCCAACATAGCTACTTTAAACGGTGGGACACCCACCAAGCACCTTTTGCTGCCAAAAGGAAAGTCTTTTAGCTATTCCGGCAATCTTGTAAATCTATTAACATGTGATTCTTTGTCCTACTGTTCCTGTCTTTTTAAAAGAATATGGGAAAGAGGCAAGTTGCTAAGTTTGTCCTTCTGGAAAAACTCCAAAAGTTGCAACATTGTTGGAGATGAACTCAAATGTCACAAAACACTGAGTGAACTTTCTTATTTGCTTGGTCCCCTCCCCTGAATCTATTAACTCTCTCTCTCTCTCTCTCTCTGTCTTACAGATTGCCAGGAGCCGCTGCTGCCTGAGCCTATGGCATATACCATAAGCTCTGCCCCTTCCGGGCCTGTAGGGCCACAGTATTGTGTCTGCAAAGTTGAACTCTCAGTGTGTGGCCAAAATCTTCTGGACAGAGATGTGACCTCTAAATCTGACCCTTTCTGTGTCTTATTTATGGAAGTCAATGGGAAATGGACAGAGGTAAGTCTCAGACTTTTTCTTGCTTTCCTGAATTCTGGCACCCTGCAAATCCCCTGTTCCAATCAGTAAGAGACATGAGTTGGTTGATTTCAGGACTCAATCCTACAGCTGGGTTTGGATATATGGAAGAGAAAACACAAATGTATAAGAGTCAGGCTATACTAAGAGATTTGGCCAAGGAATTACAGGAATAAGATAGGAGGTGAAATGGGAGCGAGAACGAGAGGGCAAAACGAGATGAAGAAATTGCCACTCTGCCCTTGCTTACAACTTATTAAGTAGCTGTGCTTCCTGCAGGGCAACAGAAGAGCTACATCAGCAAGTTACAAACAAGGCTGTTTAGCCAATTTCCTCCTCTGCACGTGTGGCCAATTGATTCAATCCAGCCCAGGGAAACCTGAATTCCCTGGTGCAGCTTCACTGTGAGTGAATGCTCACTTCTCTTTCTGTGTAGTCACACATTAAATTGAGTGAACAAACCAGTTATTCAGATCTTCTGTTCTTCCTCAATCCCTGTTCTTCAAATGGTTGTGGGGGTGGGGTAGGGGAATCAGAACTGTTCATTCATGCATTTATTTTCTCATTCTGAAGTCTGTAGTAGTTGAAGTTGCTGAATTGTTTCTCCTTTGTGCAGTATGAAAGTTGTTTCGGCCGAGCCTCTTATCGCCTCTTTGCAGACTTCTGTTTTGATTAAATCTGGTGGCTAATTGTTATCTTTATTTGCATCGTGCAGGGATTTTCACAAACACTTTGAAAAGTTCTGTAAGAAAGTCTTGGAGGTGTCATATGGAAATGTGGAAGTCTTAGCCAGTGAACCAACTGTTGGTATTTGGGAGAAAAATCTGTCAGTTTTGTGCTCATCGCGTTTCTCAGAATGTCATTGTGTTTTTATTCCCTTTCCTGTGTGAACATTTTCCTAACCTACCTATTTTGGGGTGCACACATTTACTTGTATATAATTGGAAGCTTGCAGGGGAGGGAATTTGACATGCACAGTTTCTTCTAGAGGGAGGGAAAGTGCAAAACTGGCCTGGGTATTGTGAATTTGAGTTGATGGAACCAGGTTTATTGCTTTCGAACATGGAGTTTCAGCAGAAGATGCAGACAGTTTCACAGGCTGGTTGTGACCTGCCTAAGGGAAGAACTGTACGATATGTCTCCATGCTTTAATCTCAGGGTTTGAAAGATGACTTCTGGGTAGCTCAGTGTGTTGAGGCCTCTGGCTGCAGAGCCAGGGGTTGGGAGTTTGATTCCTCGGCTGGACCTCCTTGACAGGGGTGGGACTCCATGATCCACAAGGTCCTTTCCAGCGCTGCAGTTTTAACATGACGGTGATGGTGAGAGCGAAAGGTCGCATGTGGTTTAATAGAGTTGCAGACCATAAGCTTGTTAACAAAAACCCAAACACCTGTGAATTGATGCTTCTTTTCCATTTCTGACTTTTAATCCTCGACTTTAAATTTAGATTTGGCCGCCCTGACCTTCAGCTCCTTTTCATCTTCGCCTATCCAAGGAAGACTTTTTTTTTTTTTGCAATTGGACAGGTTCTGAATGAAACCTGAGTTCTGGTCCCATCCTGCACTCCACATCTACCCATTTGGAATGCACGGTGGTGTTTTATTTTACCAGAGACATGAGTCCGCTTAGCTCAGGACTCGCCCCATTGACAGGTAGAAGCTCTCCGGGGCTTTAGGCAGGGGTTTGGCTCAGTCCTGCCTACAAAGGCCTCGAACAGGGTCCTCTTTCAGGCCAGGGCAGGCTTCGTCACGGAGCCGCAGCCAAACTTGTCCATTCTGAATCTCTCGCCTTTCAAATTCCAGTGGACGGCTCTGAGTTCTAACAGTCTAAGAGGCCCATTTAGGGCTGGGAGACAAATTTTCAGAGATTGACTGCCACTGAAGATGGCGTTTCTTCTAACCATCATGCCATATACCCAACCATGAAGGTGGAGCGACCAAGAGAAAGGTTTCTCCTGATGATCTCAAGACCTGCCAACATCCTTTTCTAAGTTTTGCTGTCTTGAACTAAAGTGCTAGAGAATTATGATGACTTTTTTATTTTTAAACGTTTGTGTTTACTGTAGTGTTTCTGTTGTATCTTGATTTCATGTTTAGCCATTTTACATAAAGGCAGAATAAAAGGTTGCAGAAGGATTAAACACATAAATAAGTGTTCAAGACAGGCAGATTCATTATTGCTACTTTCCAAATATTATAACAAATATTATAACTGTCTTAGCCCTTGTGGCTGATCCGATTTGCCCTGGTGGTGTGTTCTATCTGGAATGGCCTGAGCAGGAAGAGGCATTATAAGATGGAGAATGAATTAAATGCATCCTTCCTGTCTCTTCCGATGGCTGCATCCGTGGCCTTTATTTGGTTTCATTATTGTCTCTGACTTTGCAGTGTAGGGTACGTGTGTTTTCTCTTTGACTTTCAGTCTGATCTGTGCAGAAGCTGTACTGAATCCTATCAGCCCCAAACTAGCTCAGCATTTGGAAACATGCCTGTAAAGTGCAGACTAAAAGCCGGTAGGGATGCTCCCATGAAGCTGGACTCATCAGTTGCCATGTGCCCTCAGTGTGATCCTCGCTGCCCTTTCTTCCTGTTGCCACCCACATTTCCAACAATGGCATTTGGATGCCATGAGGCACATCAGGGTGCCATGGGCTGCCTGTGCTTGAATGAAAAGCATGTGCATTCCCAGGGTGCTATCCTTATAAGCTCCCTCACTGTTTAGGGTTTCAGTCGAATGGCTGCTCTGTCTGACAGAGTTCGTCATGTAGATCGTGAAAAGAGAGAGAGTGTGGAGGTTGTTGGATTTTTATTTGATTTTTTTACATTCCAGCCTGTGCTATTTTTAGGTTGTTGATTCCCGTATAGAGTGCCTCTCGTGAAAAGAAAGAGGCTTCTTGAATGGACAGTCTGTGAGAGGCAGCTGCTGGCATGCTTTGGAAGGGAGGCAAAAGAATCTCCCGAGCTGGCCGAGGAGAAGGGGCGTGGAAGTGTCTTGACATTCACAGGCCTCGGGCTGCCTCCAGCGCCTCTCAAGGAAGCCGCCTCCGTGGGAAGGGGCATCAGAGAAACAGAGGGTTCTGTTTGCAGTGGTTCCCTTTGGTTTTCAAAAGCCCCTCTTGGGTTGTGCATCCTTGTCACATGCACCAAAAGCCACCCTGGTCACAGAAATGTGGAAGGCTGTTCCAAAAACCCGCACATCTAAGGGAGCACTGCTCCCTAGGAAAAATCTACAAAATAGTCCAGTGGATGGAGCAGGTACAGTGGCCACGGGGTGCTGAATGTCAGCTTGAGAATGAAAACAGGAAACCAGGGGAAGAAAGACGGGGGAGAGTAACTTGGGGAAGAGGAGCAAGAGTATGAGTGAGAGGCAATAAGTCTCTGTGAATGCTCACAAAGCTATCTGATGTCGGGGCAGGGTATACCAATATATATATATATATATATATATTTGTTTTCGTAGATTTTCACGGGTATAGGTATGCATGTTGGGGTGGATTCGGGTTTCTCCCGTGTAGAAATCTGGTTACTTTGGCGACGTTTCGACGAGGTCTCACTCATCATCTTCAGGCTGGTTTTCTGGCTTCTTTCTTCTTGAAGCAAAGTGTGGTCTCAGTTGAAGTCCTTCTATAAATACTGGTGGGGGGTGTGGTTTGCTTGCTCTGTTGCTGATTGTAGGTTTGTTTGTTCTTTTGTGATCTTCTGGTTGCTAAGGCGATCGTTAAGGGATTAACTGCTGGTGGGTTGGATGGCTGTTTGGAGACATCCTGTGTGTCCATCAGCCTTTTGTTTCTTAACGACCCTGGTGATGGGTGTTCTGGAAGCATCCTGGGCTTTGGTGGAGTGGGGTCCTATGTCTTGTGAATTCATTTTAGTCTGGCTACGTGTCTGTGGTCTCCCAATGTTTTTTTGGTGTGTATAAGTATGCTCCATGTGGTGACTGGAGTGGGGTGCAGCAGTAGATGGTGCAGTCGTGGTCTGGTTCTTGGATGGTGGTTTCATTTCATCTGTGGGAAGGGTCTGGGTTTGTGTTTGGTGTGGTTGGAAGGTGGTGGCATCTTGTGTCCTCTTGGACCTGGTGTCAGTCTTTGTGACAGAGGCTCGTCTGTTGACCAGGGCTAGTTTCCAGATGTCTGGCAAGCGGGAGGTGTCATCACGTTTATTCATGTTGTTTGGGTGTTT